>JAQPPZ010001362.1:0-123438 GCA_028583015.1 Wollemia nobilis
TTATTCATTTTTATTTTTTTGAATTTACATGGTGGAATCGGTAGCCGCCACGAATCCGAGTAGGTTGTCCAGCTTTTATGGCCACCATAGTATTCTGTGTTGTCCACCCTAGAAGCTACCACACAAATCTTCGTGCAGTTCACCCCTATAACCACCATGCCACAATCATTTTAAACCTTTTATGCCACTGAAAGCACCAGGAAAGGGACAAGCGTTCAGTCCGATGAGGACCGAGATTTGAACCTTGGACCTCCGCCCCCTTATGGGGTTTGGATGAACCAATTGGTCTACACCTCGAACCTTGGTTATTATTAATTGATGGTTTTCTAAAAATAAGTTTGAAGTGAAAAGGATTAAATTAAGTTTCCTTATTTGGAGTGGAACTTATTTTCTAAAAGTGGAAGTATTGATTATGCATTATGAGATCATGATGAGTTTATGAGTTATTACATAATTCTAGTTTATGAGAGTGGAAGCATTTGAAGTTTGTTTTAGGGTTTTTGTGTGAGAAGCTTATGCCATTGCTATAAGTTGTTGAAACCCTAATTGAGTTGTTTGGTTGTTAAGAGTTGAAGGATAGAACATATTGAGTCTATAAAAATTCTCTTTATGCTTATATGAGATTGATTTGAGTTGATATTGAAAGTTGAAGGATAGAACATATTGAGTCTCTAACAATTCTTTTTATGCTTCTATGAGATTGATTTGAGTTGAGATTGAGAGTTGAAGGATAGAACATATTGAGTCTCTAACAATTATCTTTATGCTTCTATGAGATTGATTTGATATGATTTGATGAAACACATTGGGTATCTAACAATTCTCTTTGTGTGTTCACATTGGGCAAATTTCTTGGTAAACTTGCTTGAGCTAATTTGGGCAAGTTCTTGGTGAGATTGCTAGGACTTATTTGGACAGGTTCTTGTTGAAGAAATTGTGGACATATTTTATGAATTCTTGGTGAATACTTGTGAGTAGTTGTGATTGATTTTTTCAAGCTTTTGGCTTAAGCTTGGGACAGATCTGACAGTGATTTGAGAGAATATTTGTGTTGGACCAGAGAACTGATTTTGGTGTAGATTTATGACAGAGTTTGAGAGGACTTGTGCTGGACCGACTGATTGTGTTTAGTACAGGTTTTGATGATCAACTATGGAGGTGATCAGTGAGGACATAAGTCTCTAGAGCTAGATCAAGGAGGACAGGATGTCATCTGTGGAAAGGAGTTCTACCTGCTAGTGGTAGAAGAGGCAGTGATCTTATGAAGTATAATTTCCAAATCTTTAGGGGATAGGACATATCCTTTGGGTAGGAGGCTCATAAATACTTGTTGAGGAGAAGGATTCTCCTTTGGGTAGGAGGCTCATAAATACTTGTTGAGGGGAACGATTCTCCTTTGGATAGGAAGTTCATAAAATTTGTAATAGGGAAAGGATTTCCCAAAGAACTTGATTGAGAAAGCTTTTAGTGAAAATATTTTTGTGGATGTAGCCCATATTGGGTGAACCACGTTAAAATGGCTCTTCTTTGTGTGTTGCTTTCTATGATGGTTAAAGTTATGGTGATGCCACTACTATCTAAAATATTTTTTTTTAAATGGTTGCATATTATACTATTCACCCTCCCTCTCATTATAAGTTTGTTATTCAACCACACCAAGACAACAATAAAAACTAGAGTTATGTGAAATCCAAGAAAATTTTGTGGAGGTGGTGTTTTAGAATTAGTGAAGGCAAAATTCTCCTCACTTATTCAAAATCATATGGAACTTCAACTGAAAACTATGCAGAGGCTAGGGCACTTCTTACTAGGATTAAAATTGTAGTAGAAAATGGATGGAAATATATTCAATTGAGGGGGACTTACAAATTATCATCAATGCTATTAAAAAAATTAGATGTGGAGACTGGATAAAAAATAATATTATTGTTGATGTTCATCATCTATTATTAGATGCAATATCCTAGCAATGTGAGCATATTTGAAGAGAAGGAAATTGAGTAGCAGATAAATTAGCGAATTATTGTGTTGATATACATTCCCATGAAATTCAAATTTTAGAAGATAACTAGCCAAGTGAGATTTTATGTCTTAATAAAAATGATGTCAAGGAGTTGATTGTGGAAACATATCACTTTGAGAAAGTTGAAGTATATATTTAAGAGAAAAAAAACAATGATAAAAATTTTTTCTACAACAAAAGTAATATTCTAGTATTTTTATGGGAGTTGCCCCTAATACAAGCCACATATAACCTATTAAAAAAAAATCAATTAAATATTCTAAAATTAAAACAACTATATAGTTTATATTAAAGACAATGAAATAAACATAACTAATTAACAACCTAAAATAAAATTAACTTAAATTCAAAAATAATAAAACCTAACACTTAACTCTAAATACATACATACATACATACATATATATATATATATATATAATTTTTTTTTGCAATAAAAACATCAACAAACCTGAAAAAAAATTAAAAAAAACCTCTCAATTCCCTAAACACATTAAAACAAACCAAAAGAGACCTATGAAAACTATCACTCAAAGGATACAATTCCCCAAAACTCAAACTTAAGGTGGGTCTCCAAATTTGGGGCAAGTTGTGCAATGGCCACAACACTCTGCTCACCTTGAAGGGGTTAAAATGAGAGAAAACATGAAAAAGACCTTCTACTGGTTAGGTATGAAGAAGGATATCATTGATTTTATTGCTAGATGCATAGAATACCAGAAAGTGAAAGTTGATCATAAACATCCAAAAAGGTAATTATACCTACATGATATACCAATGCAAAAAAGATAGATTATATCTATGGAATTTATTATGGGTTTACCTAAGACTAGATACCAGCATGATGCAATACTTGTGGTAGTCATTAAGTTGACTAAGGTTACACATTTTATACTAGGAACATCAAGGATGATGCACTAGTAGTGACAAATAGGTTTTCCAAAGAAATATTTAGGTTACATGGTTTTCTTGATGTGCTTATTTTTTATAAGGACTCTAGATTTACATCTGAGTTTTGGTAGGCTCTTCATCGTGTAGTGGGAACACAGTTGAACATTAGTTCTACATACCATCCAAAAATAAATGGAAAAATAGATAGGGTAAACCAATTTTTAGAAGATATGCTTTGCATGTACCACATGGACCAAAAGTATTGGTGGGAAGACTTTCTGCATTTAGTAGAATTTGCATACAATAATAATAATCATACTTCCTTTAGAATGGCCTCATTTGAAACCTTGTATGGAAGAATATGTAGAACACCTTTATATTGGGATAATCTAAAGGATCAGGTGGTGATCAAACCGGATACTATCAAGGATATGGAGGAACAACTCAAGATGATTATGCAGAGGCTTAAGGAAGCCACTGATCATCATAAGAGCTATGTTGATCTAAAAATATCACCTAGAGAATTCTTTGTAGGAGACAAAGCTTTCTTAAGATTTAAACCCAATAAAAGTGCCATCAAGTCAACTACATTGGATCCTCATTATGTTGAGCCATTTGAGATCATTGATAGGATAAGTCTAGTTTCCTAGACTTTTCTTGTTGCCCAACCTATCAAATATCCATGACACTTTTTATGTATCCCTACTTAAGAAGTTTATTATTGATCCTAATCACATTTTGGATGTTACTAAATTGTAGATAGTAGATCCCTCAATAATTGAGGTAAAACCAGTGAAGATTGTAGAGTTTCACTCCAAGGTTATGAGGAAACAAACTCTAGAACAATGCAAGGTCTAGTGGGACCATTATTTTACGTGATGTGCCACTTGGAAAAAAGTGGAAGACATGAGAAAACATTTTCTATATTTGTTTTAAAGAATAAAATAAAATTTATTTTGCAGGAAAAAGCATAGATGACTATGTTTAGTCTAAGGTGGGTAGTATGTCATGATCCACCTTGGTAGGACTCATTCAAAACTCAAATTATATATTATTGTGTGATTGGAAAAATGCTTAATTGTTAAGTATTTTTTGAATGGTCATATGCAATTGATATTTTAACAATTTTGTACAAGGATATGGTACCATTGATATCATATGTGGTTGCAATACCAAGTACTCTCATGGGTGGATGAGGAATTTAATCATCAATAATGAAACAACCAAAAATAAGAGAAGTGATGGTCAGTTTAATTGAAGATAGATCCTAGGTAAAAAAATGTTACCCACATGTAGTTGCATTCATATTGATGTGTTTGAGGGTAATCACCATCATCATAAGTTGTCCATATCAAAATTTGATAGCCTTGAAGCTATCATAAACTCTTTTGGTTAATGATATGAGCAATATGGTATGGTGGTGAATTACTGCTTTTTGTTTGTTTATGTTTGAGTAATGTTTATATTATGATAATGATGCATGAAAGGATAGGATAAACATTTCATTTGATATAATTAAAGAAATTATATTAAAAATCATATTAGTATGTTAATGTTTGATATTAATATTGGTCATTGATTAAATTATTGGAAAGGTGATTAATTCAATCCTTATTATTGAACCTCCATCTTCTCCAGCCCTTCTCCTGATGAAATCAAGGATGCCCTATTTTCCATGTATCCCAACAAGGCTCTAGATATTTATGGCTTCCCCCCATCTACTTCTTCCAATGATTATGGGACACTATAGGAAGGGATATCTATTCATCTATCCAAGATGTCTAAATATCTAACTTCATCCCTAGGAATGTTAACTCTATATTTGTTGCCCTCATTCCCAAATACGTTGATTGTCTATCGATCTCTGACTACCATCCCATTAGCCTATGTAATGTCCTTTACAAAATCCTAACCAAAATTTTGACCATAAAAATGAAGGAGACCCTCCCGTTCATCATTGAACCCTATCAAGGTAGCACTTTCTAGGGCAGATCTGTCACTGATGGAGTCATCACCGTTCATGAGCTCATTCACTCTATCTCTTGCATCCAAAAGCCTAGATTATTCCTTAAGCTTGACATGAATAAATCCTTTGATAGGATGTTGTGGAACTTCCTCTTCGTTGTCCTCCTCAAGTTTAGCTTCCACCCCTAGTGGTTTACCCTCATAAAAGCCTACATTTCTTCTATGTGGTTCTCTATCATTGTCAATGGTTCAATAGCTAGCTACTTTAAGAGTGCTAGAGGTCTTAGTAAAGGGGACACCCTTTCACCTTGCTTGTTCATCATATTGGTTGAGTCCCTAGGGAGAACCCTTAAATCAGCCTCCTATCATGGGGCTATTTAAAGCATCAAACCTTCTTCCCTTATAAGACCCATAATTCACCAAAAAATTGTTTATGAAACTATCTTGGATACTCTTGCCTCTGTAGATGAAGCCCAATGCATCAAGACAATCCTCAACCTCTATGAGCAGGTCATAGATCAATATGTCAACTTCATCAAAAGTAAAATATTCTTCATCAAAACTCCCATAGATCGATAACTAAAGATATCTATAATCCTCTAATGCACCATCGATAACCTACCATATTTATACCTGGGTCTTTCCCTATTTATCGACATCCCTACAGAAGCATGTGGAATAATGTCATTGATAGACTCCTCAAGAAGATGTTTGGGTGGAAAGGAGTCCTCTTGAGTCAAACCACCAAAGCTACTTTGGTCCACACTTGCCTCCAAAGCATACCTGTCTACTTTTTATCCATTTTCAAAGACCCTACCTCAATATGTGCCAAAATTGAGAAAATCCAAAATAGGTTCTTGTGGTCTGGCCTTGACAACAAAAAAGTTTCATCTAGTGGTGTGGGATAAAGTTTGCATCCCAAAATCTCATAGAGGTCTTGGTTTTAAAAGGAGTGATAAGATGAATTTAACTCTCATTTCCAAGCAGACCTAGAAGATCTTCAACAATACTAATGTTTAATGGGTATCTATCTTCAAAAGGAAGTACCTATAGAATAACAATTTTTTGGATGAAGACACCCCCTATCTAGCTCTGCGTTCTGGAATTTTATCATCAAATCTAAATACATCATCAAAAATAGCTTTATATGGCAACTCAGGAATGGTAACTACATTGATTTCTAGTCTGACCCCTAGCTTTGTGACCACCCCCTCATCTCGGACCCCATCCTTGCCAATCTTAAACCCACCACTGACCTACTATTTTATCCCAAGGTCTCTCAATTTTTTATGCTTTCCCATAACCGCTTATCCTGGAAACCCATTCCCCCCACCATCCTTCCCAAAGACCTTATCTCAGCTGCCAACTTTCTTGCTACAATCCTTAACACTAGCATCATCCCCCATACCTATCTATCCAATGTTCCCCTATGGAAGCTTTGCAAGGATGGGTTTTTATTTATCAACTCTACGTACCTACTCTAGATCAATCCTCCTATCTGATCGATCTCGATTGAAACCATTTGGATCAAGTGTATTACACCCAAAATTGGTTTATTTTCCTGGATGCTTGCCCAAAAACAAATTAACCATTGACAACCTCATGATCAGGGGGGTTATGATTCCCAAAATGTGTTATATTTGCAAATCTTCTTGGGAATCCACCTACCACCTCTTTTTGGAGTGTCCCTTCACTGAAGTTGTCCTAAGTCTCATATCAATATCCTTCATCATTGCTTGGGTTTAGCCTCCATCATTGTTTGACCTTTTCACCCAGTGTCCTAACCCCTTCCTCAATAATAGAATCAAATTTATGTGGTACTTCTTCCTCCACCATTTATTCTGGTAGGTTTTTCTTGAGCATAACAACCGTGCCTTTGTCAATCTCTCTAGAGATCTTGTCTTAGTAAACAATAGAGTGCTCTATTTTACTAGAAAAAATGGGAAACTCTTCCATTGCTCAAGATCCCCTAATACCAAAATATAATCCATCATTGCTTCCACCCTTAACCTACCCATGGAGCTAACTCTAACCCCAAATCCCACCAATACCTGATCCAATGCTTGTTGGATCCCCCCTGAAGGTTGGCTTAAGCTAAACTTTGATGGATTATCCAAAGGCAATCCAAGAAGAGCAGGAGCAAGAGGTATTTTTAGAGACCATTATGGGAAGATTATTGTTACCTTTTCTGAATACCTGGGCTTCCAAATCAATTATATTACTGAGGTCAGAGCCCTCTATCGTGGACTCTTAATTATCAGTGATCTCCAATGCAGAGTAATTATGGAGGGTGACTTATTAAACATCATCAACTATTTCAAAAGTAACAAACCACCAAACTAGAGAGTCGACAATATTATTTTTGAATCTCAACATCTCCTTCAATGCTTCCCCACATCCATCATCCAACACGTATTTAGGGAGGCCAACTATGTAGCTGATTCATTGGCCAATTTGGGGCCTCATTAGAAACCCTTGCAAGTTTGGTACAATGATTTTCCACAACCTATTATCCTTTTTACCATTGCTAAATGGGCCAAGTTTCGATGAGTTTTTCCATGTGCTTGACACCCTTAGTAAACCCTTGCATGGATCGATTCCCATAACTAACAAAATACTCATGTTTGGTTGCCTTATTTTGCATCTTAAACCCTCACCCTCCACCCTCCTATTTACCCTCCTTAGACCCCACCACCCTGCCTAGTATAACATCATTCACCCCTCCACCTCATCCTTCCAAATAATTATTGCCACCTCACTTTCCTATCACATGTCTCCATGTCCCTCCATCCCCCTCACCAATGACCCATATTTCCCCTTACCCATAACCTATTTGGCCCTTTGTTAGACACCGTTCTCCCATTAGAGCATCAAGTTGGAAATTTCTCCTTGGGCTTCCTCACCACCTTAGGTTTTGCTTATTGTTTTTTGTATGCCACCCTGGTTGATCATGATTTTCCTTCTAGGGCTTGTGATTACCAAATATTTCCACTCTCTTCTTTCTCATGACCAAATTTTTCATCACCTAGGGGCACACATCCCAACCTCCTCCATAGATCGAAGATGACATCAGATTTACATTTTTATTAGCATTCATAATGAGTGTTATTTTAAGTTTAATTCCCTTCATGGTGTGCCTTATCTCCCTCACTTATTCCCTTATCTTGGTCATCACCGTAGAGCCTCCATTTTCCACCTCTACTCCACCATGGCCTTATACGATCATGATTTACTCAATATCGATGCTCTGGTTGAAGAAATCTTAAAAAACCATGGCTTTTTGTTGTTCTTAAATATGTTCACTAGTAGTGATAAAGAAGTCATTAAGGAGATCATGTAAATTTAGAACAACAACAACATTACCATTCATGGGATTGAATTCCAAATTAATATCTAGCTGATGGCAGAGGTGATCAAGTTTCCTATTGATGGTAGAGTGGTCAAGCATGATAGACATTCAATGGTGCTTGAGACATAGAGCTTTGCTAAACAGGTAAAGACCTTGTCATTGAGAATTGTGGAATTAAAATAACTTCTCTTCCCACTCCTTGGGACCGCATAATGATTCCCATAATGTAGTTTATCACAATTGATAAATTTGATAGTCCCCTACGTAGCTTCCATATTGCCTTAACCATATTTGGGACATTAGGAAAGTCAATATCCCCTATTACCTCTTTAGATCCATCGATATCTCCATCACAAATTTTAGGAAGAGGAAATCCACTCACATTATCCACAAATATCTCCATCTCATT
The DNA here is from genome assembly GCA_028583015.1 of Wollemia nobilis. Taxonomy (NCBI): domain Eukaryota; kingdom Viridiplantae; phylum Streptophyta; class Pinopsida; order Araucariales; family Araucariaceae; genus Wollemia; species Wollemia nobilis. Next base: position 8,638 of record JAQPPZ010001362.1, read on the forward strand.
ATCTACAAATGTGACCTCAATGCCTTCACCAAGAAAGAAGTGGTTTCTGATAGTCATCTCCCTTCCAATCCCGCTGAGAGTCCTAATCATGGAAACCCTATTCAAAATGTCCCAAGTGATGGCGAAGATTCTTATTTTGTCTCTCCCTCTCCAAAAAAGTGCTCTTCGAGAACCAATAAAAATAAGTCCTCTCCTTATGTTGAGTATGAATTTAGATGTCACTCTCTCATAAATGCTATGCACTCCAAAAGCCATACATCTACCAAGATAAATCCTACCTCTACCACCCCAAGGTCTCCCCTCATCTAAAAAATTAGAAGAATAAGGATCCCCTTCTAAAGGCTTCCATTGATGACACTCCCCTATGAATTCGACCACTAAAGCCAATGTGAAACCCCCAAACACTGTTATAAATTTTACTATGGTTTTTGATACTTCCAAGGTAGCCTGGACCATATATCAACAAGCTGCAAAGTTTTTGGATGAAATTCACATCCAAATGAAGAATTTAGGTGAGGCTCCAAATGGCAACTCAAATGCAAATGCCAATGCCAAAGATTAATGGCATCGTGCTCTATTTTTATGGGGGTATTCCTTGCTGGGTTTTGTCAAGACTATTTTGATGGGATGGCTCTATTCTATTGGGATCACTCTATTGGGATCATTATGGTGGGACTTTTCTATTTTTTTTTGTGTGTTTGTATGCCTTGGTATGATTAGCTTTATTTGTAGTGGCTATGTGCTCTGTCTTTTAGCTCTCTCCTAGTGTTGTGGTCAAATGACCTGTACCTTTTTGTAAAAGGTTTTGGGGTCCTTTCAAAATCCATTTTTTAATATAATATTTCTACCTACCTACCAAAAAAAATCCTTATGCTTTTTTAGTAAAAAGAAATTTTAAAGAAAACACAAATGAATTGATAGACTTGCTTTATTTCTAATATCGTGTGAATATTAGAAAATAAAACATAATAGCTTTATTTCTAATATCATGTGAATATTAGAAATGAAATATTAATAGTGGAAGAAACTATTAGAAATTAATAAATTTATGTTTCTAAAAAAAATGAGTCTTTCTCATAATTAAAGGAATAAAAGCTTTCTTTTTGCTTTAAAAAAATGAATTATGGAGGAGTTAAAAAGGATCTTGAGGGATATTTTGCATGGGAAGAAAGAAAATAGAGGGTGTGACAGAGGAAAATATATTATCTTATTCTTTTTAAACACCATAAGGAGATAGAACTAGGTAGTATGAACAAAGAATTCGAGGGAGATGCCTTTCAAAGCAAGAAGCTTAGAAGCATTCGATTTTTCCTTTGGGGATTAATATATCAGGATGGATTTGAAACCACCTTCTACATGCATTTGCCCTCATTGTGTGATTTTAGTTTTAAGAATTCTTATATCCTCCTTAAATGCATATTTTGAGATGATGCTTTCATTTATATTAAAAAATTAGTGTTTTAAAATGTTCCCTCCATCACTGCGTTGTGCATAGAATACTAAGTTGGTTTAGTCAATTCTATCATGTAGAAATATTTTATTTCCTCTAATAGACTCTACACAACCATTCAACCTCTAGAAAATTTTTCCTTATAGTAAGTTGGGGTTCTTTTTCTATTGAAGGTAATGTACTCTTCTTTATAATAGCTTTCTAGAGAGAAAGACATCTGAGTTTTATATTAAAATAGTTTTCTTTTGAACTCATTATGTTCACCCTGATGGGAGTTTGGTTTGTGTATTTTAAACACATTTGAGTTTTGTTGCACACTTGGTCTATGTTTCCATGTTGGCTATTCCAGTTTCATTTGCTGAAATATCACCATGTTTTGATGTCTTTAATCTGTCATAGAGTTCTTATCGGAGAATGAAATTGTGATGTCTTTTGCTATGTTTTTATTTTTCAAACTAACTCACATAGGAGAAGTTACCTTACTATCATTTCAATTGAATTTAACAGTGATATATTCAATGGATTGCTTAATTTTTAATCGTAAACTCATAGGAGATGCATCTTTAGGTAAAACATTTTCAGCCTAGAAAGTAATGAATAAATTACTACCAAATAGCCTGAGTTAACAAGAATGCTTTTTAATTAGATATTGGATTGTGTGTTGTTTGTTCCATGCATAAGTTTGAAATCCAAATGATATTATTTGGACTGTGTGGTGTTTATAAGTCACAAAAATATGTATAACTAAGGTTTTATTAATTTATTAAGGAACACGTATCCTTGTATAAACCAAATATATTGGTTAATTTACACTCCAATAAATTATGTATGAATTTGGCTGCATCTTTAAGTCGATGGATTCATGTTTTATTACTTTGAAATGTACATGTTTAGGGCTTGAACCAGTGAAATAATTCATTTAGTGGATGCCTTTATGATATTCGTTATTATATTAGATATAATGTTAAAGAAAATATTTATTATGTTTTTATTGAAGCATACTATTTGGATACCCCTGCCTCCTTGGGTCTTATCCGAAAGTGGCATCCCTTTTGGGATGTTTTCCACACAAACAAAAAATATACTATTGGAGCTTGAATTCTAAGAAACATTTGGTTATTGGGGTAAAGGGATTTGGCTCTTGGGTGGTGAGTGTATCTTATTCTTTTAATTAAGGAAAATAGGAGGGTTTGTTAATTAAAGAATTATGTTTAGTTATTTTCTATAATAGGATTCTTGTTTGGATTTAGTATTAAATAAAGATTTATTTACTTATTTTAATCTAGAATTAATACTAATATAATTTATTATGGGAAGATATAAAGTATGTTTTGTATTATGGGCTAGTTTCTAATTAAGCAAAATTTTATGAAATGAAAGAAGATGAAATATTTCTTGTATGTATTGTGTTAAAATATATATATATTCAAATGGGCGTGGAGTCCTTTTGAAGGAGGAAAATATGGGATTTACTCATAAGTTGATTTTTAGGAAAAATAGTAGAAATGAAAGGGTCATTTCTATTAAGGATATTTGATGTTGTAAATACAGTAATGTGAATGGCAATTTTCATTTATTTTATTGAATGCATTGAAAAGCATATAGGATTGCATTATCATATTAAGGAGTTGTCCTGATCCCTTACTCCCTCTCTCTCTCTCAATGGAGCTCAAGGAATTTAGCATTCAAGGTGATGGATAGAAGGAAGCCTATCATGTTTTTGCCAGTGATCATAATGATTATGATTGTAATGTAATTGGGACCTCAAAGATAGTGATGTAACAATGAATATTTCATGGGTTTGGGTCTATGTGTAGTGATTTATAATGTTAAGAAGGTTATGCTAATAAGTTTTTTTATTATGTGAAGTTTTGTATATGTGATGCTTTTAAGTAATCACCACTCTTACTTCCAATACTTTGGATAGAATTTAATTATGATAATTCTTTTATATGATCAAATGGGGAGATTATGTATATTGGTAAAATAAATGGAAAGTAGTTATGAAATTTGGATATGAAATATGTTCTTGTTCAAAAATAGGGTAACTTCATTAATATGCTTTAATTCTTTCAAATATATGCATTTGGAATAATTGAATTTATATCCTCATTTTAAAAAAAATTATAATTTAATTCTCTTGGTAAATAGAGAGAATTAGGGTGAATGAATCTAGAAGTTATGCTTTTTTATTTATTTAGTTTTTGGGAATGGTACGCTCATATAAAAAATTGGTTAGTATCTTTATCAAGATAAAACCCAAGATTTTATCAGGTTGCGATGAGGAAACAGATAAATAAATTGCAATGATTATATCTTGAGTGGTGTATGTATTCCCAAAAGCATGGAGCTTTTGAGAAAGGTTCTTAAGTGTGGATCTTGAACCACATTTCCTACCACTAAGGTTATAAAATAATTTGTGACATAAACAAGTGATGACACCTTGATCAAGAAGGAGCACGTAGCCATGTGTATTATCACATGAAGTGATAATACCCTTCATGAGCCCACCACAATGGTGTGGTTAATAAGCACTAAGTACTAGGTGTCTCATCATGGAGATGAGATATAGAATTTAAGGTATTACACCTGAGAATACCAACATAGATTGACTTATGTTTGGTAAGGGAATTGGCATCCTCTTCTCTAAATATTGAGAAGGGATAATATCTTATGTTGTGGTTGGAATACCTTTAGTCATGGAGGGTATAAGGAATGTGGAGAATCCACTAAGATCATCTTCTCTAATCCATGGAGGTTTATAAAAGTTTAAACCCAAATAATACCATGGGATATTAGTTGGTTCTGTCCACTTGATTGTCATTGGTAATGAAAAGAACTCAGAATGTGGTTATGCCTTATCTTGTGCAAAACAAAAGAGTTTGGGGATATCTCTATTATGAACCTTTCTTGTGAACCTATGTAAAAAAATAATAATTCTCTCTTTGGTTGGTTAGAAATTGGGTTGTTATAGCATCTTAGTAGAGTAATATTTCCAAAACTTCACATTGTCATAGGCTACTTTACTATATTTAGACTATTAGTTTCCTTCCTAAAGTATAAGTTCAACCACAAGAACTATAATAAATAGTTTAGTAATCTCAAAAAATTGAAAAATTCAATCCATACTTTATCCCATAATTCATCCAACAACCAACAACTCAAATAATCCATTCACTCATGATGTCCTTTTGATATCATCTTTTGTTTCACCATACAAAACATCTACTCACTTTATGAAAGCATAGTCTACTTTACCAAATTTGGACTTTAGTTTCCTACAATGCATTTATCTATAAATGGATCTCTTGAAACATTTTGTAATCCTCTAGAACATTATTTTGAATTTTATCCTTTATATTTTTCTTGTCAACTTTAGCTAAACTTACTACTTCTTCTAACCATGGAAAGGAGAATTTAACTTCATTATCTTCTATTAAAATACCTCTAATAGCAATCTTATCTGCATATTTATTCCCTTCCCTTAACGTATGTGTAAACCTAATTTCTTCAAACTTAATAACAAGGTCTTGTATTTCCATAATGATATCTTGTATGTTCCATGGAGCCTTTACTTTCCTCAAAATTGTATTTATTACTATTAATGAATCACCTTCCATTCATACTCTATTCCATTTTATTTGTTTGCATATTTTTAATCCTTCTAAATTTTTTCAAGCTTCAAATTCATTATTTATCTTAAATCCACTACTGAAAGTATAATGTGAAAAAATCTCATCCCTATTATTTTGTATCATTCCTCCTATTCTTGTTGGTCTTGGATTTCCTTTAGATACTTCATAAAAATATAGTTTGGCCAAATCTACATTAGGTGGTTTCCACTTTATATTATTTTCCTTCCTTTTTTTCTCCTAAACCCAACTTCATAATTCCATTTGATGACTTGAATCTGTCTATCAAAGCTCTTTGTTTTAATACTAGGGATTGGATGACTTGGTAGGGTTGGTTTAGACTCCTCTATGGATTACATTTAAATTATTTTCCTTTCCTTTAAATATTTTTCTATTCTTTTCTAGCCATATAGTCCAAATTATTTTACCTTTTGATGTATTCCATATTATCTATGATGTCTCATGTTTAAAAGTGATCTACCACTGCTTTAACCATTCTTCAATTTTGTCATTCATCACAATGCATTTACCAAACATATTAATAATCCATTATTATAGTTCCCAAACTATTGAGCAATATCCCAATGTATGGTCTATACTCTCCTCCTTTTTATTTAAAAACATTTTGAGAGGTCATGAAAATTTCTTTTTCATTAGGTTATCCTAGGATAAAATTTTCATGTGACCTACTAGCCATACAAATATTTTAACTTTTGAAATGCTCAAGCTATCCTAAATATCTCTCCATGTTCTTATAGTATTTAAATTTTATTGTTGCTTTACATTATATCCACTTCTTCATGTGTATTCACCTGAAGTATTCAAATTCTAAATCAACTTATTCTTGACTCCCATTAGAATAATAATTTTTGTTATCTCTTTGCTCAACTATTTCCTAGCAACAATGTTTGGTATAATTGTAAAAATATTCTTTACCTTTGTATCTTCCTTCTTGATCCTTATACATAATGTTTGAAACCCTATAACCATATTTGTATTGAATTCATTGAATCCTTGGTTTCAAAATTATATCTAGATTAAGTGGATTTCTATCACACTAAGTATCCATCCAAATAGAAAAAAATTTCTTCACTCCCCACCACCCATATTGGACCTTTAATCATTAGATCATTTGATTTTTTTAAACCATTCCATAGTGCAAAACTATTTGATAGTGAGAATGTATTAAATATTAATATTGGGTCATTGGGTTCAATGTAATTAGAATAATTATTGCCCATTATCTTTGACTCTTTGTACAATCTCCAAATTACTTTTCTCCTTAGAGCAATGTTTGCACCTATAAAAACTCATAAGTTGAGACCTCCCCTAGTTTTATCATCACATACCTTGCTCTATTTCACCAAAGGAAATTTCCTTTTATCATGTAATCCTAACCACAAAAATGACTATATAATATAGATTAAACTTTTTCCTACTGATTTTGGCATAATATACAAGGTCATATAATATGTTGGAATGGCTTAAAGATTGATTCAATTAGTTGCACTCTTCCTACTAACAATAACCATCTACATTTACATGTTGGTAGTTTATTTTAAACTTCACTTATAACTGAATTCCATAATTTTATCTTTGTTTTCCCCTCAAATAGGGGCATCCCTAGATATATTTTTTAAAATTGTTTCTCCTCCATTTGAAGTAACCTACATATCCTTACTTTGATTCTATCTGGAGTGTTTAGGAAGTAAAATTTGGATTTTGTCCTATTAAATTTTTGCCCTAATGCTCTTTCATATTCTTTTAATAAGATATTCAAAGAATTGACCTCATTTTTTCTTGCCCTCCCAAAAAGAGCTATATCATATCTAAATTATTGATGGATGATGTAGTTGATGTTATTACTAGCCTTAAGTCCACTTATTAGATAAACTTTGTATTCCTTATTTAGATTCCTTCCCAATACCTCTGCCATAATAATAAACACATATGATGATAGAGTATCTCCCTATCTAAAACCCCTCTTGGCTTTAAATGATTATGTTACTAGCCCATTTCCCAACATTGAATATGATAATGTAGAGATACAAGCTTTAAGAAAACCCCATTTAACCCTATCATAGGATTTATTCATATCAAGTTTTAAGGTCATTGCTCTATTTTCTATAATTTTTTGAATGTATTAATTCATGAGCTACTATAATCCCATCCAAAATTTGTCTCCCTTTCATAAATCCTCCTTGCTCTTATAAAATAATTTTATCTAGTAGTGGTCTTAACTAATTTTCCATTACTTTGAAGATTATCTTATATGCAATATTACATAGATTTATGAGCTTGAATGAATCAAATAGTATTGCATTCTTCTTATCTAGAATTAGGGTAAGATATGTTTCATTTATTTTATAAGGTATGTACTATTTTACTCTAGACTGATCCACTACCACCAATAAAGAATCCTTCACTATTTCCCAATTATGTTGATAGAATGCTATAGAAAATCTATTTGGACCTGGGGGTTTATCCTTATCAAAAGAGAAAAGAGCTAAATGAACTTCTTCTAAATAAATAGGCTCCATAAATTTTCTATTATCTTCATATGTTATAACTAAAGGTACTTCTTATAGCAGTTTATTATTAAGAACTTCAATATACTTTGATCCTAGAATATTATAGTAAAAAAAAACTTCTCCTTTCTAATTTTGACATGCTCTTCAATTCAAACCCCTTATATTGATTTAATTCTACCAATCTTGATTTTGATCTTTGTACTATTGCCATCCTACGAAAAACTGTGTTTTTATCTCCTTTTAACTAGGTCTATCTTGGTTTTAATCTCCAAAATTTATCTTTCCTACTCAAAATATTATGATATTCAATATGCAAATTCATTTCCTATAAAGTTGCATTAATATACAAAACTTCCCTTTTAGTTCTTATTTCTTCTCAAAAATATTTGCAAAAGTATTATTTTTCCTTTCATTTAATCTATATGTCACTGACTTATATGTCACTGACTTATTTTATTTTCGAAGTGTATACAACCCATTATTTATTGAATAATTTCATGTCTTCACTATCATATCAATAAATTGAGGTTGGTCTTCCCACATCTACTTATATTTAAAATATGATATTTTTTTAATTCACTTACTATCATGTTAACTCTTATTGGCCAATGATCTAAACCAATCCTTGTCAAGATATTAATTTTAGCACAAGTTCCTTCATCCAGAAAATAATTTGAGATTATGTATTTGTCAATTTTTTTTTCTATCAGGTTCTGGCTTACCCTATTGTTGATCTATGTATAGTTGTCCTCTTCAAACTCAGCCTCCCATAGATTATTGTTTTGAATAAAAACTAAGAAATATCTCATGCTTTGGGTTATTTTCCTAATTATCCTAAAATTTTCATCCAAATTAGTTATGGCATTAAAATATCCTATGATCATGAATCAGGTTTCTTGGTATTTACTTCTAATCTATATTATTTATTTTTAGGTGCATAGATATTGATAAGAATGAAATGAATATTTACAAAGTAGCATGTGACTAATTAGGCTATTCAATACCTGGTTTTATAAAAAATTGTGTAGGAGGTTCTTACTAGATTTCAAAATTTAGAATTCCCCTATCACTCCTTCTGAATCCATAGCATCCCATTCACATTTTTCTCATACTACTATCATAGTTTTAGAAACTTATTCCTTTGTCATTTTATTTTTATGGATACAAAGAATATCAGGCTTATTTCTTAAATAGAGGAACCTGATACTACTTTGAGGTGGTATTAGCATCCCTTATATTCCATGACATGGTAATCATATCTTATTAGAGGTTACCAGCATATCTTGTGAATTACCAATATTATTTCGATGTTTGGTAAAGAGAAGTTCAACCAACTTAGATTGTGTTCCTTTATCCATGTTTGCTCTTGCTTGCCTATATTTCACTTGATAATTTGAAGGTTTTTATATTTTTTCCTTTCCAATATCAGGGTTAGGTCTTATTATTATATTCCCCAATAATATTCTACAACTTTCCTTTTCATTAGATTTATCCTCTCATAGATCTACTAAGGAAGCTTTTGATTATCGTTCTTATTTTTGGTATTTCCTTGTTAATGGTAGAGGTATTAACATCTAACATTGTGTTTTATCTACCACTTTTCTTCTCCTAAATGGTGCATGATAATTCAAGAGAGTCTTCAAAATATAGTGAGGCACATTCCCTGGGTTCAATAAGAATGTTTATTCCTAAATTGGGTTCATATTGAGTAGATGATTCCTTGTTAATATTTTGATCCTATTATACCATATCCTCTAAGCTCTAATATGATTTTTCTTCATAGGATAAATCCTTAAAATTATTGATGTTTCTTCCAATATCCTTACTTGTCTCTATTTTTTATTTACTTTCATCTATCTAGACCTATTTTTTAGAATTTGAAAACCTTCCTCATTTATATCCATTTGCAAGTCTCTTTTTCAATTTTCTACGTACATTTCTATTGGACTCTTCTTAAGGCATGATCTCTCAATATGCCCCACCTCATGACATATTCTACACTTGAAATATATGTTTTCAAAATCTATATTTTGGATCCACAACTTACCCCCATACTTAAAAATGATTGATTCTGGTAAATATTTACTAATATCAATCATGACTAATATTTGGGCATAAATAGCCAAGACTCCATATTTTATAGTTTTTTTAATCTGAAGGAATTATCCTAGAGTGTTTTCTATTGTATTGAATGTATCCATATCCTATAATTCAATGGGAAACCCATACATCCTAACCTATATTGGTATTAGGGATAGATTTACATTTTCAAGTGCAAAGCCTTCATACCAATGAGTAAGGAAGAGTCATACTCTTCCCATAAATCAAGGACCACCTTTAAGGATTTTATATTTCCAATTTGGAATAAAAAATATATAGAAATAAACCTTAGGGAATAAAGGATAGACTCACTCTTGGGGATTTCCATCTCCTATCAATCCATTTTATTAGACTTGAAGCCCCTCACCAAGACCCATTAAATTACCAATGACTTCCTTATCTTTGAGAAACAAGGATCATTTCTCTATGAGTTCCTCTCTATCCTCTAATACTAGAGATGATTTTAATTATTTAGCTATAAATTGGTATATGGGAAGGTCACTATAGCACAATATCTATTAAAATTTACAAATATATCCTCTAGCAATTACATTATTTGAAAATAACCCTATAATCATCTGAATGCACAACTTCAAATATAAGGGATAAATTAAACTTAGCTAAAAATTTATATATCCATATAGAATTTCCCACCTCATTGATACCATATCCCTCTATTGATCCTCTCATCATCTGAACTCTAGCTAACAAATATCGACAATATTATTTTCCTCAACTCAAAAAATCATCATTGCCCTTGTTCTAGATGCTTGACTTCACAAGGTTATATATCCTTTAATTATACTTGAATTTCTTAATATGACCACTCATTTTAAATATCTTCAAATTCCACACAAAGTGGCCCAAGAATCACCTAAATATGATAACCTTTTACAAAAATATGGCTTTTTAAAATATGAGATATATTTTTGGGAAAAAATTTCCCTAATGCTACCTTTGATCTAGATTGCTATCTTCACATGGTCATATCTCCCTTAATACTACTTGGATTCTTTTGTATGACCACTCATTTACAAGATCTTTGAGTTCCACATAAAATGGTGCAAGAATTTTCTAAATTGGACAACTCTATGCAAAGATATGGCTCCTAAAAGATGAAATATTTTATGGAAAAAAATTGCCCTAGCTCTTCACTGAAGAAAAGAATACCATATTAATACCAAAATTTATTATGCTCATGTTATTCTTAACACTTTAAAAATATTTTTAATATTATTCTCAATTTAACATGATGCAAATAATACACAATATTAGACATCAACCCTAATATGATATGTGTAGTTTCTAGCATAGAAATCAAGTGTTCATTATAGGTATGAAAATTAGTTAATAAGAAAAAATAGTAGTAAAATTGATACCATATTATAATTTGCTCTATTAATGATTTTTTTTAATAACCCTTAATCATATTCCAAGAATTATGTAAAAATATATCTTTATAAATGGCATATGTAAATTATCCTTCTAATATTTTTTGCATCCTAATGGAAATTCACTACAGGAGACTGTCAATGGACTCCAAGGGTAAAATTGTAAGATAAGACATCATACAAAATACACCAATAAAGAAACCTACAAATTCTTCCTTTCATTAACTGAATTACCATCCCTCTTACAATAGAGTCTCCCATTTCTTATACTCCCAAAAATAAAATGTTGGAAATATGAGTAGGATTTATTGTCATTGATGTCAAGAGTTAGTTTCAGTGAGTAGGACAAAAAGAAGGGTGTCAAGGAGTTATTTATGCAAGAAAAAGAGTGCTTCTAGACCTAAGGAAAATAATATTATAATGCCCCTAATTATAATATTCAATGTGGTCATATGAAGTCTAAAGAGCAACAGGAAGGTCCAAGAAAAATAATATTATAATATTTTATTATAATATTAGAGGTCTAAGGTTGAGACCTAAAGATTAAATTAATTATAAATTAATTTATAATTTAATTTGATTAACTCTAAAGAGTTATTAAATTAATTATAATTTAATTATAATTTAATTTATAACTTAATTTAATAAACCCTAGAGTTAGGGTTATAAATATTATAATTCAAATTTTTGAATTAATCACGTCAACGTCGTCGAAGACACCACATTATGCATATAAAGGAATGAAGAGACTCGAGGTAAAAGGCATCAGTGATTATTGATTATTCCTTGAGAAAATTGTGTGTGAAATTTTCGTTGAGCATAAGGAGGAAGAGTCCACATTTGATCCTTTTGGCAGGCGAGTGAAGTAACAAAAGAGACAAGGCGCAAAGGCCTTATCACCACCTAGCCAAGTGGGCTAGTGGTAAGTGGAAGTGCCTAGGAACATGAGGTCCTGTGTTCGAATCGCAACAGAGGTTAGAGTGCAGTCTTTTGAGCACCAAGGATGCCAAAGCCTTTTTGGATTTTGGCACCTAGGTGGAATACAAAGCGTTGGGAGTGCTTTCCCCTTCCACATGAGCGCTTAGATCACATGGCTGGCTATCCTGGCTAAGTAACTAGAGGCGCTATGTTGTGGGATCAAATCCAATCGAAGCACTTTGTTGAGGTATTTAATTTTTTTATAAATTGATTAGTGCTTCTAAGGTTGTATGGTGTATTTCTGAGCTTACAGAGATATAAGGTTGATAAAATTAAATAATTTTTTATTTAATTATTTTTGTGGTTGAGTTGTTTAAGAGTGGAGTTATAAGGTTTAATTAAAGATTTGTTTTTATGTGTTTTGGTGAATGCTTATTTCAAAGAAGGAGTAATAAGGTGTATTTGAGTTTGATTATTTTTGTAATTGAGAAATAATTTTGAGAGAGTATTAGTGTGATATTTTGTCATCTAACCTTTGAAATTGGCAAAGAAGAAAATTATGTTTAAGACAGGTTTTGAGGTCATTTATTCATAAAACAAAAGGTATGGGCACATCTTCCTTGTGATTGATTGTTGGATGTTGTGAATGCTAAGTTGGAGAGAAAAGGGTTGTTTGATAAGCATTGTTGAGTTTTAGTGTTAAAGGTTTCTCTGAGTGATAGTTGTTGATAAAAACCTTGTTTGATAAGCATTGTTGGAAATATTGAATGAAACTTCATATGCATGATTAGGGTTTGTGAAAGAACATGAGTATCATTGTTATGTGAAGTTGTGAACTATATTGAACTAGGGTTTGTGAAATATCATGAGTATCATTGTTATGTGAGATTGTTTGATAAGCATTGTTGGAAATTATTGAGTGAGTGTTCATATGCTTGGACTAGCTTTTGTAAGAAATAAGTATTTCATTGAGTGATTTATTGAGTAGAGTTGATTGAGCCTAGTCAAGTGGAAGTGTTGAAGTGATAGTTCTAGTTCTATAAAACAAATTGTTCTATATTCCAAATTGATTTGAGAGAGAGAGTGAAAGTGATTGAGAATTATTGTGAGTATGAAGCATATTGAGTCTCTAACAATTATCTATATGTTTCTATGATATTGGACAAGTTCTAGTGAGGACTTGTTGAGCATATTTGAGGTAAGTCTTCAAGAAGACTTGAGAGCAGAGTTAATTTCTTGATTTGTTCAAACCTTGGATTAAGGTTTGGGGAAGATCTAGCATAGTTGATTTGTGATTGAGTCAAGTGTGTTAAGACTTGAGGACAAATTTGTGCTAGACCAAAGGACTATGTTTAGTACAAAATTGGGGACAAATTTAAGGATAGATTTGAGGATAGATTTGAGGATAGATTTTGGTGTAGATTTGAGGACAGGTTTATGCTAGACTAGAAATAGAGATTGAGAATATTTGTGCTAGACCAAAGGACAGAGTTTAGTGCATATTTGAGATAGAGCTAAGAGCAATATTTGGAGGTGATAGAGTATAGATGATGATAGCCTCCAGTGGATAGAGGTCCATCAGCCAGGGTAGTGAGTGCATGTCTTTCGAGTGAGGACAAAAGTCTTAAGTGGATAGAGATCCATTAGCCAGTGTAGTGGAAGCAACAGTTCTTTTAGAATATCACCAGCTAGAGAAGAGGGGATTAGTATCCCCTATGGATAGAGATCCATGAACTTGATTAGGGGATTGGTGTCTCCTTTGGACAGATGTCCATAAACATTATAATAGGGAAAGGATTCCAAATAGAATTTATTTGAGAAAATTTTATAAGGAAATTTTTCTTTGTGGAGTAGCCCACATTGGATGAACCACATAAATCATGTCTCTTATGTGTGTGATGCTTTGTGTGATGTTTACTGCTTCAATATTGTTGATGTTATCATATGAATTGAAAAGCAAAAAGTTTTATCTTATACTTTTCACCCCACCTATTAGTATAAGAATGTGTTCTTCAATTGGTATCAAAGAAGGTTTCTTCAAAATATTTTAATAGCTTGAAGGAAAAACTTACAAGAAAACAATGTATTCTAAGAGTGGACCCTTAGATAATTCAGAACCAGTGTTTTATGGAAGCAATTATGTATTTTGGAGTATGAGAATGAATATTCACCTGATGGCACTTGGCAATGAAATATGGGAAGCAGTTGAAAATGGATACACACCACCAACTACTCCACCTACAAAAAAAATGGTAAGCCTCTACATCATTACAATTCAAGAGCAATGAATGCAATTTTGAGATGTTTGCATAGAACATAATTTGTTAAGGTTATGCATTGCAAATCAGGAAAAAAAATATGGGATAAGTTGCAAAGCATATATGAAGGAGATAAAAAGGTCAAAAAGGTAAAGTTGTGAAATATCAAAGGACAATTTGAAGAACTAAGAATTAAGGATGAGGAAAACATTAGTGCTTATCTACTTCATGTAGATGAGGTTGTTAACTTCATAGAAGGACTTGGACTTGAGGTTCAAGAATCTGATGTTTGTGATAATATCTTAAGATCTTTTCCAAAAAGGTTTAGTGAAAATATTTCAGCTATAGAAGAATCAAAATATGGTGATATTTTGACAAGGGATGAGTTACTTGGCATTCTTATAGCTTTTGAGATGAGAACAAAAGAGGAACCTAATATCCGAAAAGAAGCAGCCTTAAAATCTACTAAAAAGACAAATGGTAAGAAGTTAGATTCAAGCAATGAGTCATTCAGTGATGAAGAAGCAAATTATGGTAGAAGGAACAAGGATCCAAGAATATTTAAAGATGCGAAATCTATTAGATGTTTCAATTGTGGAAAGGATGGTCACTATGCAATTGATTGTCAAGAAGCTAGAAATAGCAATAATGAAGAAAAATAGGATCATAAGAACAAGGAATCATAAAAATACAGGTACCAAAATAAAAGGTAAGCAAGGAAAGAAGTTATCTCAAATATAGAAAAAGAGTTACTATGTAGACAAGACAAGTAAATACTCAAGTAATAGTGATAATAGTTCCTCAGATAATGATAAATATGAAGTTCTATTTCTGACAAAAGAAAAGGAAATGGTAAAGAAAATGTCACCAATAATTCTCAAGTGTTTTAGATGTGGTAACTTTTTCATCTTGAAGATAGTTGTACAAAGAGTGATTTCAGTTTTAGTGATGATGAATATGAAGATACACTTGAAGGACCAGAAGAGAATATTCTAATGGCACTAGAAGAACAAGGAGGTGATCCTATAGAAGACAAGTAAAAAAATAATGAATATGTTTTCAAAGGCAAACAAATAGAGGAAGAATCAAAAACAGAAGTTAATCTTGAAGGTGAAATTATTCATGCCTTTGATGAATTAAAGAAGGTAAGAAATCAAAACTCCCAACTTAAGCTTCAGGTTTAATAATGTGATGAAGAAAAATGAAAGCTTATAGAGTATATAAATAATTCAATGGATAAGATAAGGAAGTTCAAATAAAAGTTAGAAGTAAAGGTCTTAGAATGTGAAAGGTTAGAACATGAAGTGGCTCTACTAAGGGAAGAAATAAAAGAGTCTAAGGATAGGTTACACAGGTTTGGAAAGAGCTCAAAAATAATATATAAGATGATCAATGTAGAAATATGGTCAATAAATAAGATAGGTCTTGGTTTTGAATAGGTATAAAATAAACAAGGAGAGGATTCAACCTCAAGTTATAAAGAAGAAAAAAATTCAAAAGAAGAAAGTGTAAGAGAAAGTGAGACTTTTGAGGATGATTTGGACAACAGAAAGTTCAACAAGGAAAGAAACAATGCACAAAAGAGGAACAGATGGAATAGGAACCAACACAGGGTAAAAAAGACTAAGAGACCAATGAGGTCAAGGCAAGTTAGTTTCAATGGACGATGCTTCTCATGTCACAGGTTTGGGTACAAATATTCTCAGTTCAGGACACATGAAAGACAAAAAAATGGAAACTTCAGAAATATGCAGCTTTTTCATGGGTATTGCTACTCTTGTAATCAGTTTGGTCACAAGGCAATGAATTGAAGGGTTCATTATAGTAATGGACATGGCTTCACTAAAATAAATACCAAGACATTTGCACCTCCAAAGAATAATAACAGTAAGTGTTATAAGTGCAATAATGATGGACATACAACAAAGTGGTGTAGAGTATAAATTCCAGAGACAAGCATAAACAAGAATAGTCAGAGGAATCAAAAGGATCATATTATAAGGAAAGTAGACAAAGGTAAATATCAGTGCATGCTGGGAGTAGAAATACTCCCACCCTAGAATTAAACACCTCAAAAGGAGGTGGGAGAGTGGCTAAGCTAAGGTTTGGGGAAGATCTAGCAGAGTTGATTTGTGATTGAGTCAAGCTTTGTGTTAAGGCTTGAAGATAGATTTGTGCTAGAACGAAGGACTATGTTTAGTGTCAATTTGAGGATAGATTTGAGGATAGAGTTTGATGCAGATTTGAGGATAGGTTTGTGCTAGACCAAAAATAGAGATTGAGCATATTTGTGCTTGATCGAAGGATAGAGTTTGGTGTAGATTTGAGACTAAGCTAAGAGCAAGATTTGGAGGTGATAGAGTATAGAGGATGATAGTCTCTAGTAGATAGAGGTCCATCAACCATGATAGTAAGGACAATTATTCTGAGTGAGGATAGGAGTCTTCAATGGATAGATACCCATTAGCCAATGCATTGGAGGTAGCAATTCTTCTAGAATATCACCAACCAGAGAAGAGGGGATTGGTGTCCCCTATGGATAAATATCCATGAACTTGATTAGGGGATTTGTGTCTCCTTTAGACAGATGTCCATAAAAATTGTAATAGGGAAAGAATTCCCAAGGGAATTTATTTGATAAAAGTTTATAAGGAATATTTTCTCCATGGAGTAGCCCACATTAGGTGAACCACGTAAGTCATGTCTCTTATGTGTGTGATACTTTGTGTGATGTTTACTGCTTTAATACTGATGATTTTATCATATGGATTGAAAAGCAAAAAGTTTTATCTTATACTTTTCACCCCCCTCTTAGTATAAGAACATGTTCTTCAAAAAAACCCTAGCCTACGCTATCCCCTTACTATTTTTAGTAACTTTCTATTTTTAGCAACTCGCTTTCTATTTTTAGTAACCCTAAAAAAAACTCGGATGGCATCCAAAATGGAATCATGCACTTGTTATTTAATAAAACCCACTACCCCAAGATAGCAACCCCACTCTAGTTCTACACTAATAGTTATGATAAATTTTCAGTCATAAAAACTAAAAATTACATTAAAAGCTAATTTTGGGTCTCCTAAAGGCATTTTCACACCTGAAAACATATGGGCCACTTTCCTTGGGTTCTCCATGCAATTATGCATGTTCTAAAAAATAAAGGGGTAAAACGGACACTCGGAGTAAAATTTATGGCCCTGGAAAGGTGCATCATATCCATCATAAGAGCATTGAAATTCTTAAATGGAATATAGTTATATTAGTCTCAAGGAAAAAAATAAATAAAATAACAACCCATATATGAGATAGAAATCTAAGGTAAAAACCAAAACTAAATGCAACATCTAGATAAGTAAGCTTGTTATCTTTCTTGACTAATGGTTCTTGATAGAAGGTAGATAGTCCTTGAGGTACAAAATCTTAGTTGTCACCTTATTTTATTCTCCAATTTGAATGATCCATAGGATAGGAATCATGTTTCTTGTCATGTAGAAAATATTTAGAAGGCTCTATGTGTTGAAAGTTGTGTAATTTGTATTTATTGACCAAGGCTGACATTGTAGATGTAATCATGTGTAATCTTATGCATCAACATTAACTAATAATTATAATTTATTACAATTATCAAATAGTCCTATCATTCATCATTATTATGATTAACCTTCACTAAACCATAAATCCTAGTGTACTGTGGGAAACGATTTAGTAAATTGTAATATTTATTAAGGGTTCAACATAAATACCCATCAACCACTTAATTTATTGCATCAATGTAATCATAGTTTCTATGGGTTTCGAAGGGCAACCTTTGATATTTTATGTGTCAATCGCTCTTTTTTCTACTCTCTTGATATCTTGATTTATTATTTTATTTGAAGTGTTTCTCCCATTTGTTACAAATTATTATTGCAAAATCCAACATATTAACTGAGGTGTTATAGAGCATTTTTACTTGGTCACATAGAGATTCTTCTCAAATCCTCTTGTTTTTCATATGATTATAAGGGCAATTTAAGTTTATTTAGCAAGTAATGAAAATATTTTTTTTCCATTATTTGTTATCTTTATTTAGCATAGAATTTTTTAGGATTTTAAAAATATATATCCATTTATTTGCATTCAAAAAGTTTCATAGAGTCTTGGGCACAATTATGTGATTTAATCAAGAATAAATTATTATTATTTTATTGTGTAAGATGGACAAGTGGTTGTGAGTGGAATACACTTATTTCATTTTGCATTATATTGAGGAATATAGCATAACACTCCCTTCCATTTTTTCTTGAGGAAAGGGTGCCTCAGGTTTTCCTAGAAGCACCAAGCCATCCCTTATCACCTAACATAATTATATTTTGGCTATTGCATATTGTGGAATGGTTCTATTGCTAGGAGGTCACTGGTTTGATTCTTATGTGTGCTTCCTTTTTTGTTGTTTCAAAAGCATATTCCCTTTTTAATATTGAGAGAGATAGTTACATTGAGGAACACCACATTTTCTCCTCACTATCAAGCATAGTACTTGGTTATATAGGTTGTGTAGTTGTTATGACTATATGTGTGTCAATTACTAGTTCATGTATTCTTACATACTTTTTCTTTCACATGATGCTTTGAGTAAAAAATGATGGCATTTAATTTTATTCATCATGAACTTAGTTTATTAGTTAATATTTCTTTAAATGTTATATTGAGAAAAAACATCATTCCCATTGTTAAAAGAAAAAAATGTGCATGTAACTATAGTTGTGCATATTCCTAGTTGTTCTTGTAACTTCGGCTATGCATATTCCTAGTTGTGCTTGTAACTATAGCTATGCATATTTCCAGTTATGCTTGTAAATACAACTATATATATTTCAAACTTTACTTGTAACTATATGGTATAATCAATTTATTGTAATGAATGTGATAAGATAATTTTTTGGATATTTTCTTTGTTGTGTAAAACTACAATGTAATGGTTGTGTAAACTATAGTATAATAATTGTGTAAACTACAATATAATGGTTTCTATGTAAAACTAAAGTATAATGGTTGTTGTATAAACTACAATGTAATGGTTGCTTTGTAAAATTTTAGTGTAATGGTTGTTTTGTAAAACTATAGTGTAATGGTTATTGTGTAAAACTATATTTACTTATATGAAAGAGCTATGTAAAATTTCTTTGTAAGTGATTGTGTATGTTTTTTTTTTACCTTCCTTGATAAAAATAGTAAATTTTACATTTTTTATAAGATCTAGATAGGTTAGTCTTGGATAGGATTGATTTTGTGTTTATGATATTTCTAACCATTGATCATGGCCAACAATAACTCTCTTTCTATTTTAGAGATTAGTGGGCAAGATTATGACTACTAGAGCATTAAGATGAGGACATTATTGATTGGGAAAAATATTTGGGATATTGTTGAGACTACTTTTGATGATCCAATAAATTGGTTTATTATCTTATCTAATGGCATATAAGCAAAGAAGGCCAAGAAGAAGAACTCTTTATCATTGTACACATTTAATCATCTCTAGATAAGATATTTTTTTTCAAGGATTGTAGATGCAAAGTTAGCCAAGGATGATTGGAAGGCTCTAAAATAAGGTTACCAAGGTAGTGACCAATAAAAGTGGTCAAGTTGTAGATATTGGAGAGAGAGTTTAAGAATTTTAGGATATAAGAAGATAAGCATGTATGTGAATATTTCATTAGATTAAAATATGTGGTTAATGAAATGGCCACTCTTGGAGAAACAATTGAGATGGAAGTTATTGTGAAGGAATTGCTAAGAACTCTAACACCAAGATAGAACCATGTTGCAATAATTATTGAAGAAAGTAAGTGTTTAACAAAATTGGAGTATAAGTTTAGCTAAAGCTGACAAGAAAAAATTGAAAGGAGAAAATTCAAAATAAAGTTCCAGTGTATTACAAAATGTTTCAAGGAATCTGTTTATAGATCAATGCATTAGAGGAAAGTAGCGGTCCAAATTTGGTAAAGTGGATTATGATTTTGTGAAGCAAGTAGAATTTTTGTATGTTGAAGCAAAAGAAGATAATATTTTTAGGTTCTCCTTTAGCAAGAGGAATGAGTGAGCTGAGGTTTAGCGGGTGCAGTGAGAGTGAGGGTTTGAATTTTCTGGGCAAGAATCTCAGCCAAGGTGGTAGAGGTAGAGCAGGTACAAAAGGGGCGTTTGGGAACCTTGAGCATGGATAAAGTGAGGATCTAGAGGAAGGTGGTTAGGCTACAACATATTTGGTGGTGGGCATCACACGTGGGCCCGACCCTCCTCAGAAAGACCTCGACAAAAAAGATACGAAGGACAATGCGGGGCCCAAGAAGTGGCTATCTTTTGTTGAGACTCTTAGAGGAAAAATAAAGGAGGTTCTCTCTCTTCTGCCCCTAGTTCCAGTAAATAATAAAATTTTAGCCCCGACAAGTTCCATGAGCCCTTTTCTTTTAATGGAAGAATTCTCCCTGGTAGGTAAGTTTTTGGGATGTAGGCCAGACATGGAGACTATCAGGGCTTGGGGGACGGGTAAATGGTGACTGGTAGGCAGATTGAAGTTGGTAGATCTAACTCAAGGGTTCTTCATTATCTATTTTAACAATATCGATTATGCTAACCACATTTTAACAGGAGGTCATTGGTTTCTAGGCAAAAGGAGCCTTTTTCTCAGATGATGGGATGAATATTTTGACCCTAAAAAGTAAAATATTAACATTGCCCCTATTTGGGTTCATCTCCCGAGTCTACCTACCCAGTTCTTCAATGAATATTGGCTACAGAGCATAGCCAGAACTATAGAGGACCTGATCTCCATTGACCATGCGACCTTGGCTAGGATAAGGATGACTCATACACAAATCTACGTAAATGCTAATTTGAATAATGAATTACCAAGGTTTTTGGAGCTAGAGTATGGAGAATACTATAGAAAATAACTGTTATAATATGAGAACAAATCAAAATTTTATGCAGAATGTAAAAATTAAGGACATCTATGCAATCAGTGCCCTAACCTGGCAATGAATAGAGAAAAGCAAAAGCATGGAATGCTAGATAGAGAAAATTTGAGGAGTTCCCCTGGCAAAGGTGATTTCAATCAAGAAAACTATGTCTACCAAAAAAGAAAAGAGAGGGTGTAGGGTCCTAGTAAGACAAAGGAAAACAATAGGTTGTTGGCAACAAAAATACTCAGGTAAGTTCCAATCCTCTAGTTTCAAATAAATTTTCAATTCTATCCAATACGAGATTAGGAGGATTATTAGAAGACATGGAATCCCATCACCTTTAGGCTAACCTTTTTGACTCTCTCGAATCCCCATCCAAGTTAGGATCCTCAAACCCTAATGCTAAAATTACTGTAAGCCCCGTGGGAATCACAAATCCAAACCCTAATGCACGATCTCTAGAATCCACATCCAAGTCAAGATCCTTAAACCCCAATGCTAGAAATACTTCAAACCCAGTGGGAATCCCAAAGCCAAACCGTAATGCTGAAGAAATTAGGAAGAAAGTTGAGGTATTGGAAAATAAAAAATCTCATCTCCCTGACATCATCACTAGGAGCCAAGTGAATACTGAGGGGTCGTCCCGTAGACTAGAGGAATAAAGGAAAAAAGGAGAATATTTGGATGTAGGTGTGGAGATATGTGAAAATCTTCAAATTGAGGAATATGGCAGTCTGATTTTGCAACAAATTACCTCCCCTCAATTTAGTCCTAAACAAACCAGGAGCACTGTGAAGTCTCCTATAGATTTTGGTAGTGAAAAAAGAAGAGGGAGAATATCAAATGTTGAGCATCAAAAAATTAAAACTGATAATGATATTGCCAATGGAAAATAGAGAACCTTGTTTCAACGGGTTATTCCGGGTTCTAAAGACAACAAATTAGGAAAACCCCTTCAAGGGAGGGGGAGAGGAAGAAATCCCAAACAATCTAAATGAAGTTCCTCTCATGGAATGTGAGAGGCCTCAATGGCCTGCCCAAACATAGGGAAGTTAGTGCAATAAGAAATCAAGTGAATCTAACTATTATCATGTTGCAAGAAACAAAAACTGATGAGATTCAGTCAAAAAAAATCTGGAATCAAGGGGATATGGTTTGCAAATCAGCCAGAGGAAAATCTGGAGGCCTTATGACTTTGTGGGATCCTCAAATAGTAGAAGGCACCATTATTCAAAAATATGACAGGGTTCTTAGTGTTTTATTTAAGGAAATAAATAGCAATAGGTCGTGGATCCTTTCAAATATTTATGCCCCGACTTCAATTCAAGGGAGAGATCTATTGTGGGAGTACTTAGGCAATCTGAGTGAAATCTTCCATAATGTCCCTTGGATTTTGGTTGGGGATTTTAACACTCCTCTTTACCCTTTAGACAAAATGGGTGGAAATGGACAACCTATCAGGAGCATGGATGAGTTCAATGACTTTGTGAACTCCAACATGTTGATGGATGTAAAACTTAGAGGAGCGAATTATACCTGGAGCAATCAACGGATAGGGTGTCATCTCATTCAAGAAAGGCTTGATAGGTTTTTTCTATCAAAGGAGGCTACAACTTTGTTCGGTGATTCTACCCTACAAGCCATTCCTAAAATTGCCTCTGATCATAATCCCATTTTGTTGGAGATACCTAACTCTCTGTCCTTCAAGAAACCTTTTAGATTTCAATCTATGTGGATCAAACATTCCAGTTTCAGATATAACTTAAGTCAGTGGTGGCAGCAGCCTGTCAGGGGTAGTGTAGCTTTTAAAATTGCTAGTAAATTAAAGTTTGTTAAGGAAAATATTTGAACTTGGAACAAAGAGGTCTTTGGGAACCTCTTTGAAAATAAAAAATAGGTTGTTGAAATTTTGAAGATAATTGATCAAAGGATTCAACATGGTGATGCTGATGAAACTACTAGGTAGGAGGAACGAACAAAACTAGTAGAGTTTCATAACATTTTGGCCTATGAGAAAATATATTGGAGGAAAAAATCAAGGGCTCTTTGGTTGAAAGATGGATATTCAAATTCCAAGTTTTTTCATGTCACCACTCTTATAAATAGAAGCAATAACAAGATAATTTTTTTTTTAAAAAGCAGATGGTTCTATTACTCAAGACTTAACAGAAATCAAAAAAGAGGCAGTAACTTATATCAATTCTATCCTTGGTCAAGAATCGCAGTGTAATGAGGAGGCCAAAGATATTCTCTTACAATCCATTCCTAGCATAATAAATGAGGATATAAACCTTAAGCTTCTAGCTCCCTTTTCTGATGAGGAAATTAAGGAAGCCTTGTTTAGCATGGAGCCAGACAAAGCCCTAGGACCCAACGACTTTTCGCCTCATTTTTATCAAGATTTTTGGGACATCGTAAGTGAGGATGTAATTTTTGATATCAGAGAATTCCAAGCAAGCAATCATATCCCAAAAGGTATCAACTCTACTTTTATTTCTCTAATTCCTAAGAAGCAAACCCTTGAATCTATGGCTGACTTCAGGAAAATCAGTCTGTGTAATGTTTCTTACAAGATCCTAACTAAAGCCATTATAAATAGAATGAGATATATTCTACCCCGCATCATAGATCCATGCCAGGGAAGCTCTATCCAAGGCAAGTCAATCTTGGATGGAGTTATCACAGTTCATGAAGCTCTGCACTCTGCTCATAAGACTAACAGGTCTATTTTTGCCCTCAAGCTTGATATGAACAAAGCATTTGACAAAGCTAAATTGGGACTTTCTGATTGTTGTCCTCCTTAAGTTTGATTTTCACCACCAATGGGTTAATTTGATCAAATAATGCATTTCTAAAGCATGGTTCTCGATTCTAGTTAATGGAAAAACTACTGGTTACTTTCAAAGTCGTAGAGGAATTCGGTAGGGGGACCCTATCAACCCCATGTTATTCATCACTATGGCAGAAGCTTTAGGTAGAACCATAAAAAATGTTGGTAGTTCAAGGCTAATATTGGGAATCAAGACAACATTTCTCACTAGGGCTATTTATCACCAACAATTCATCGATGATACCATTATATTGACTAAGGCATTAGTGGTTGAGGCCAAAATAATTAAATACATCCTGCAACTCTACGAGGACGTTGCTGGTCAAAAAGTTAATTTCAGTAAAAGCAAGTTATATTTCTTGAACACCCCCATTCAGAGGCAAGGAAGGATTGCAAAAATTTTAGGGTGTGATATAGCAAAACTTCCCACTTCGTATCTTGGTCTCCCTCTTTTTATTTTTTCTTCGAGAGAGTCAATGTGGGACAGGGTTATTGAAAGAATTCAAAAAAAACTTGTTGGATGGAAATGTCATCTTCTATCTCAAGCAAGAAAGCTGACCCTCACTAAGGCCTATCTTCAGAGCATTCCAGTTTATTTCCTCTCTATTTTCAAAGCCCCTGTGAAGTTTTTCCAAAAAATTGAGAAACTTCAAAAAGAATTTGTATGGACTGGATCAATGGAGAAAAAAAGGATACACCTCATAGGATGGACCAAAGTGTGTAGACCCAGGGAAAATGGGGGCTTAGGTCTGAGGAGAATTGCTCATATAAATTTAGATTTACTAGCTAAGCAGGCATGGCGTCTCATTTTTGGTGAAGAAAATGAATGGACAACTATCATCAAACGAAAGTATCTTCAAAATATGGAATTTCTAAGTGACTCAGTTCCAATCAGAGGTTCTACTTTTGGAAAGCAATTCTTAATTGTAAGAAAATCATCAAAAAAGGTTTAATATGGGTTTTAGGCAATGGCGAGAGGATAAATTATTGGAATGACAGGTGGGCTAAGGATGAACCACTGACGCAATAGCCTAACTTAGACCAAATCAAAGATATCATAGAAGAACTCATTGGTAGAAAAGTCTCCGATTATATGGTTGATGACAGAGGTAGAATGAAGTGGAAACAAATAAGAATTCAGGGATTTCAAGTGGAATCAAATGATCTTTGTAACATTCTCGAGCAATAGTTTATCCCCATGAGACCCAAGGAAGATCAAGTGACCTAGGCTCCTACGAAAAATAGGCAGTTCACTCGTTAAATCAGCTTACAAGCTTCTGCTTGATGACGAGGATTTTGTCCTCCAAAAGAACTTAGTTTGGATGAAAATTTTAATTCTAAAAATTGCAGTCTTTTCATGGCTGGTTATCCAAGGAAGAATTCTAACCATTGATAGTATGATGCGTAAAGGTATTTATATCACTAATCATTTTTATCTGTGTAGGGATAATTGGGAGACCATTTATCACATTTTCCTTGAGTGCCCTTTTTCCTTGACTGTCCTAAGTGGGATTTTTTAGGCCTTCAATATTTCAGGGGGTTAAACTAGCCACCGTACTTGATTTGTTTTTCTAGTGGCCTTACCCCTTTTCAAGCCAAATACTTAGATACATGTGGAAAATTTGTCTCAATAACTATCTTTGGTAGGTGTGGTTAGAAAGGAACCATAGAGTCTTTAATGAGTCTATCCATGATCATCAAACTATCATTTCCAAGATCCTATCCTTTGCCAACAAGAATGTGAACCTTATCCCTTTTGATAGTTGTAAACCTCATCTACAGGAGACCACAATTGCTCAATATTTAAGCTTAACCTTGTTAGATGAGTTTATGCCTAGGGTAGTCAACCCTAGAGCCAATGTTAAGTGGTCTCCACATCCTACGAGTTGGTTTAAGCTTAATTTTGATGGAGAAGATAAGGACAATTCTGGAAGACCAGGCGCTAGTGGAATTATGCAAGATCATAATGGGAATATGATGCTTGCATTTTCTAAATATTTGGGAAAAAGGATGAACAACGAAGCTGAAGCTATAGCTATGTGGAGAGGCCTTCAAATGACTCAAGACTTAGAATGCAATTTGATCATAGAAGGAGACTCTATGCATGTTATAAATCTCCTCAATAATTGGAAAACACCTCCTTGGAGGATTAAAACAATTGTTGAAGAGTCTAGGATCCTTTTCTAGGGAAGACAAGACAGAAAATCCCAACATGTCTTTCGGGAAGCTAACAAAATTGTTGATAAGTTGGCCAATTTGGGTGTTGATGGTGACAGACTTTTCAAATGGGAACACGGTGTCCCGAGTGAAGTAGAGGAGCTTATTCAACAAGAATGCCAAGAATGATAGTCAAATTTACCAACAAGGACGACACTGTAAGTTCGAAGGCTAGGAGTATTCCTGTCTCTTTTTTGAATTGGACTCACAATAAAAATTATTTGAGCTGTTTGTCTTCATAGATGTTGCTTGGAAATACCACAAAGACTAATTGGGATAGTCGCATATTAGATAACATGGCCCCTAGTCATATTAGTAATTTGAGGTTGGTTGATAATCACAAGGAAATAAATGACAATATAATACTTCGAACCAAAGCCATATGGACCACCAGATAGCCACCGCCATAAATCTAGCTAGCAGGTTCACTTCTCCAAGGCTGATTGGCCAAGATAGTATGTGGTACCAAAGCATGTCATATACGAAAGAAAGCAATTACCAAAGAATTATTAAGAGTAACTGTCAATACAAATCTTGTGGGAGTTTTTTTCAGTACTCTTCTATGTGTGTCTGTAGCTTTTTGTTTCTCCATTGTCTCAAGGAAGGGATCCGTGTCTATTTTTTTTTTTGTAATTATGATGCATGTGTGTTTTCTTGGGGTATACCCAAAATGTTGTATGGGAAGTTTCTTTTTGATAACATTTTATGTGCCTTATCAGATGTAATGGCTTTGGTGACATGTATATTTTACATATATAGGATCCTTAATAAGGATATGTTCATCAACAGCCCTGGGCTGATTTTTG
The DNA here is from genome assembly GCA_028583015.1 of Wollemia nobilis. Classification (NCBI taxonomy): domain Eukaryota; kingdom Viridiplantae; phylum Streptophyta; class Pinopsida; order Araucariales; family Araucariaceae; genus Wollemia; species Wollemia nobilis. Next base: position 35,715 of record JAQPPZ010001362.1, read on the forward strand.
TAAAAGGTTTTGGGTCAACCTGTAAAACCCGATATTAATGCTATAGTATCTTCTCTACCAAAAAAAAAAACATTGGAGTATGATCATATTGTTAGTTCTCTTATATCACATGAATAAATACTAAGAGACACATTTGATGAAGGTGAAGAGAAGGATTTTGCTTCAAAGTTAAGTCTCTTAAAGAGTGATGGTGCTAGTACAAGCAACCAAGGACAAGAACAAGGCAAAGGGCATAATAAAAAAATTTCAAGAGAAAGAGGAGGAAGAAGAGGTAGACCTCCTGCTAGAGGAAGAGGAATATTTGACAAGATAAATATCCAATACTATCACTATAAAAAGAATGGATATTTTGAAAAATAATGTAGAGTAAAAGTTGCAAATGAAACAAAAAAAAGTAAACAATGCAAATGAGAATGAGTATGCTTCAAGCAACTTGTTCTTATCCTATGACAAGGCTTAAAAGACTCTTCAAGAGACATGGTATCTTGATTCTAGCTATTCCAACCACATTATAGGAAATAAGGAGTTATTTTCTAATATGGATGATAAATTCAAGACCAAGATCAAGCTCGGTGATAGCAAGTTTTTTGAGGTGGTAGCAAAAGGTGTAATGGATGTAAATACAAAAGAAGGTAAAAATAAAATTTATGATATTTATTACACTCTTGATCTTAACCATAATTTGTTGATTGTTGGTAAGCTTTGTGAAAAGAATTATAAAGTAGTTTTTGCTAATAAGCAATGTATCATATATGATAAGAACTATGGGTTGTTAAAAACACACTCTAGGTACACTTTTGATATGATACTCAAAGAGTATTTGCTCCAAAAAAAAATCATATTTAATAGAAATTTTTAAATAATTTCTAAGTATACAACCATAAAAAATTATAACCAAAATATAATTAGCAAATTTATTTTGTAGAGGTTGTATTGATGAACACCACTAATAAATAAACTAAATATTACATAATATTTATAGCTTTTAAAGCACAATCTAATCATAGTCTTGATGAATTCCTAAAATAAAATGATAAATTAGTTTGTAAAGAGGCCTACAAAATAATTTTGATAATATACAATATGTTATATGAAGATTTGGATTTTGGCTTCATAATTAATGAAGTGTAATAAAAAAAACACATGCTCATATAAATAGATATTAGTAATTGTAATAAATATTCTTCCATGATCTAATCAACTATAATCATAAGTTTCTTAGATGATAAATTAGTAAGAATGGGATTATCATGATAACAATTAAAAAAAGTGTAATTGATATTATGATTATTAGGTGATGTATACTATATTAGTGTTCTATAAGTTTGGTGGCATGGAATGACAGTGGGAAGCATGACTCCAAGAATAATATTGTTTTTTACTTTAATAATGGTTTATACTAAATTACATGTCAAAAGAAGAATATAATTATGTGATAAATTGAATAACAAGAAGATGTGTTTTGCTTTATAATACCCACAATGAATACTATTATACTTATAGTCCACCCATCCTCATGTTAATCTCAACAAAATAATCTTGAAAAGTTGCATTCAATTGATCAACTATGTTCAAAATAGGCAGTGCTAAAAAAACTACACCAACTATGATATTATTTAAAACTAAAATTTTAGATATATTTTGAACACAATATATGTATACTCTTGGTATAATACTAAATCCTTTTATTTTTTGAATTTGAAGAACTCTATAAATAAGGACAGGGCATATTACCATAAAACTTCATAATGAAAACAAAATTAGAATTAATTTTTTATGTAAAATATGGAGCCCTAAAATGACCCACTATCTTAGTTCCATTTTTATTATATTTAGGAGGGTATATTTTTAATAAAATTATAACTAAAAATGAGATATGGGTACTTTATCTTGGGTTGTACGCATCATTGTTCTTAGTGAGAAAAATGTGTAGAATTGTAGGAATAGGTAAGAAACTAGTAGTTTTATGTATCCTACATCTAAAATTGTGATAAAACCATAGATAGTATCCTCTAGGATTATATAAATAGGTATATATTAGATAATATGATGTAGCATGATTTTCCTCTTTCATAAATGTTGTTTTCATATGTAATTTTATCGGGTTGGAAGTCCAATTGCCTTAATATATCCTATAACACTTCAGTATATATTATTTCTTTCATTATAATTCTATTGCACAATATTACTAATGTATATTATTGTTTAATGGTTTTCCTTCTATGTTGTCAAAATATCTTATATGTCCCATCTATAATATACGTATCTACTATTGTTTAATATTTTATTTGGATTTAGTATGCCATGTTATTAGGTTTTTCTTGATTATATTATAGTTTTTGAGATTGCTATAGGAGTTACCCCTCTTTAGGTTGCATCCATTGGTACCAATAATAGAACTAAAAAATACATAGTATTCATAGCAATTAAAAATGCAACTTAAGTATACTCTCGATACACTTCTAAATAACTCTATAACAAAGTCTATGAAAAGATATTGACAATGTATACTTTCTATATTATATGAAAAAATAATTATGGATCTAGTATAAAGTATAATCATAAACATAGGTCCATATGCATTTATGATAACATACTAAGTATAAAATGGTCAACCAAAACACTTTCTATTATTTATTATTACATTTACAAGAAACAATCACATAATAATAACACAAAAAAAATTGAGGAAACCATAAAAAAGAAAATATCCATGAATCATTGGGAAGGAAAATTCTCATATTATTTCTATTCAATATTAGAACAAAGCAATACAATAATCCTTCCAAATTCAAAGAATGGATTTACTAAAAACTTTCATACAAACTTGTACACTACTTCCACATCCTAAACTTATATAAGAGCATATAAAATAAATAAGTTAGGATATTTCCATCATGGATTTTTATATTCCAAATTATGTAAGTTGAGTGTCATAAAATTTCTTATAAGAGAATCTGGAGTCACATGTAACTCGGAATTACATAAGATGTGTCACTCTCAACCAAGCTTTACATGACACATATTTTATGATATGTTATTCTAAGATGCTTATATAAGAACTATAAGAGTTACATAAGATGTTTCAAAATAAATTTCTCATGTATGAGTGAATGAAACCTCACATGGAAGGTCTAGGGGAATGATTCTTCCAACAATTATTATTTTTATATATAAAAATAATAAATATTCTAATATGACCTAGACAAACTATAGATTTATAAATGTTATCCTTAACATAATAATTATAACAAAGATTATTGAGTGATATGGTCAAGATAAAAAAAAAATCAAATGGCATTATCCCAATGGGCTAAATTACTTAGCTTTCAAGGAGGATACTAAGGTTCGAATCTTATCAATTGATACATGCATAATTTCCATGCTATTGTAATGCCAATATGTGGTCATGATATAATATGGGTGAGGCACATTTCAATCCCATATAACTCATTAAAATAAATAAATAGAAAAACAAATGGGATTAAAAATTTCAATTAGATTGACATAATTATTATACATTAATCAAATGGCATGAGCTCAATTGGTTAAATTCCTTGATTTTCAAGGAGGAGACCAAGGTTCTATTATTTCCAAGTAATACATGCATAATTATAAGAGGTTGTAATACCACTATGTGGTCATGATGTTATAGGGGTGGGGCATGTTTCAATATCATATAAACTATTAAAAAATATAATATAGTGAATCTCATACCTCATAAAATTCTCAACAAATATTTCATCAAATCACATGCACACAATCACACAATGTAAAAGAAACAACTATGTATTACTCAATGAGAAAAAGAGAGGTACATTTGTGTCTGGTTGATGTACCACAATCCAATCTCAGTATACTCAACCAATCTTGAGGGATGCATACCATAATAAAAATTGGCATGTCATCCCAATACCTAGCCCTAACTCTAAGAGCATGTCTCCTCTTCTCCATTCAAAGGAGTAGGTGGTCTAGGTAGCTGCATACCCACAGATGGTGAAGCTAAGAATGTTCATGATCAATACCGTGACCTACTAGCTGATTGTAGGGATGGATGAAGTGTCGCTCTCTACCCATTTGATACCACATGGTAGTACATAGTCTCATAAAAGGTAGCTTGTTGAATGACCACCTCCAACCTCTCCCCTATATTCTATAGCTTTACCTATAGACAACAAACCCCGTTGCTAGTCTAGCTGATCCCGATGATAGCCATCCCCTCTACCCAAGCTCTCTGGTGCTTTGTTTCCATATGGCTCACCTCCCATTAGAGATGATCAACCTCTACTCGGGCCACATCTCTCTCCCTCTCTAAGGTACTCAACAATCTCCATAGTCCCTCGATCCTCTTGGAAATGTCCTCCTAGAGCAAGTCCGCCTATCTCTGCAAAGTCACCACATGTGCTCATAGCACCTTTGTCTTCTCCCTTGGATCCCCTCATCTCAAGGCCTAGCTTCGATAAAATATTGTTGATGTGGAGGCATCTCTCGATCCTTTTCTTGGTAGTACCCAATATCTATGAGGGTAACTCTAGATACCCCTACCTCCCTGGTCCCTGTAGTGCTGGTATCCTCCATCACTAGGTCAATCCAGACCTGATCTTGCCTCTTTCTTAGAGCTGCAAGGCCCTATTGCACCCTCTCTATGGCCTTGTGAGCTACCTCTTGAAAATCTCACTGCATGCTTGGGTCCATCACATGGTGCCTCTATATTAGAACTGATAAGAAGACCCTCCGGGGCATGACTCCTCTATACCACTGCCTATAGTTGAAGACCACTCCTGCATCGTCCATCGTGGGATCCATGTAAAGAAGATCATCCAAGCCCTCGTCTACCCACCTAGATAAGTTCGGTCTGCCTCCCATACCTATTGGATCTAGGTAGACTTTCTAATACTAGTAATCCTCTAGACCATCGATATGCTAGTGGTCGCTTCAAACTGGACAATGGTCCTAGCAGTGCATCTAGTCTCTACATCGCTATATGCACCCAACTCCATACTTGGAGCAAAGTCATGCACACTAACCCTATAATCCACTTGTACACGATGTTGTACAATATCTTGTACAAGCAGGACAACACATATGGACTCCATGCAAATCAAACTCCCTGGTGTTGCATGTTTGCTACTACACCTGCCATAGTCCACGATAGATGTTTCCTACTCGTATGGCACATCAACAGTCTTGCCACCACCCTATAAAGCATTATTGTCAACGAGTCTGCCCCATATCGTCCCATAAGGTCATCTACGATAATGGTGCTCTCTCACACCTGGTGGGTCTAGCCTCCTAAAAATTGTTACAAGGTCACTGGCATCCCTTGTACTCTATAAACTACCATCCCTTTAATAGGGATGCACAAGATGCACCACACATTTTCCAGTGTGATGGTCATCTCTCATGTGGGTAACCAGATGTAGATAACTCTGGGTACCATCTCTCCACTAGTGCCATCAGTAGAGCCCTGTATGCCTCTACTCGAGGTAATATTTCCAAGTGGTCTAGTCCCACTGCTCCTAGTGTGTCTCTCTTTTCCTGTTCGAGTACCTCTAGCTCCACCTCCAAGGAGCTTGCTTGCCACTCATGGCTCTTGCGTACCCTAAGCTGCAATAACAACACAAACAAAATTTTCCATCAGTTAAATTAATCAAAAATTAATTCTAAATAAATAAATTAATTAAAAATTACATTAAATTAAAAACTCTAAGTTTGTTGCTAAGTTCAAATTTTGCATTCCCAAGGTTAGCTTGCTTGCGTCTTTCCTTCTTTTTCTTTCTTCCATTTTCTTTTTTTCTTTTTTCTTTCTTCTTTCTTTTGCCCTTTCGGTGAAATCGTGCCTGGTTTTCCAAGACCATGATTTCATTGAGGTGAGATCACGTCCCTCTCCTAGGAGGCATGATCTCACAAAATCATACCTAATTCTATTTCGAGTCGTATGTGGTAAAATTCGTTGGTTTTGGTAGAAAACCACCCAAAAAGCACAAAAATTTTGAAAAAAATTAAAATGTTAGGATAGTTTTTGACCCTACTTATGTCCACTCTGCTTCTGTTTCAGCCTCGCCCTTTATGAACACTAAACGGTGCACTGGTAGTGCCATCTTCTATTTTTACCCAAAGCTCCTCTCTCCTCTTTTGCATGGTAAAAATGAATTACGTTTTTACTCCCTTTTACACTTTTATCCTTTTTTTCGCTTGCTTCTCTCTTTTCTTTTCGTGCCTTCTTCGCTCCTTTTCTTCTTCTTCTTCTATGTTTGTCTCTTCAAGTTTTCATGAGGGATATGTTCCTCATAAAACTCTTGTGGGAACCCTGGACTTAGAGGTATTGATACCCCTAATACCTCGATTTACATGTAAAACATGAAAGTGTTTAGAATAACATTGTTTTTGCACCATCATTTTCTTATAAACCAACCACAAAGATGTAGAGGGGGAAAACTGCCCTACCACATATAATTTTGAAAGACTAGATCCGAGAGAGAAAGCCTTGAGGTGAAATTTAGGTGTATGTTATTCTATACACTCGGTGCTAGGGAGGAAGGGTTCACCAGAAATGCTTTAAGAACTCACTCTGAGTCCTTTGGTTTTCAAGAATGTTTGATGTATTCGATTCAAGACAAACACCTAGATTTGGCCTTTCTAGATATATGCTATAAAAGATAAAGGACAATGCAAAAATATAGAATGCAAGAGGACAAGAGCTAACCCTAGAATGATTCTTCCTTTGAATGCTTTTCTAACCCTAGGGTTCCAAACAAACAACCTTTAAGCAAGGGCTCAAGAAGAGATGCACAAACAAAATTAACCCTAAGTGCACACTATATGTTTTTTATCTTTCAAATGCCTAGAAATTAATTAGATGTATTTCTTATAAATCAAATCTAGGGTTTACAATAGAAATATAAATCACTCAACAAAAAACCTAAAGACTAATCAGAACACTTAGCTTATCCGATGATTTATCCTTGCCTTTATCTCTTTATCCAATGCTATCAACAATTCCTATTCTTGCAAGATAACTTGATAAACACTTGAAAAATATGATTAGTGTTAGGGGCCTGCTTAAGCCACTATATAACAATGCTTGGAGGCACAATAGTCAAGCCTCCTAGGTCATTTTAGCTGACCTTTGATAAATAGAAGCATAAATTGACCTTTGGAAGAAAATAAGCATATCATAATACAACAAAATAAAATGATAAAACCACAAAACAAAATGTAGTACTATTCTCTAGATGCAACCTAAAATGCAATTATGAAATTTGGAACAATAGTTTACCCCCAAATATGGCTTAGGTAAAATCGTACCCTGTAATTGATGACTATGATAATGCACTGGTAGAATTACGCCCTGTAGAGACTCAGGTGCAATTTCATATAAATGAGACAAAATGTCTCAGATCAAAGCGAGATAATAAATCCTAAGTGTAGAAAATGAAAACAAACATGCAATAGAGCACTTTCACCTAGAAGAGAGCAAGGAAGCAGGTAGAAGGGTTGATACCTCCTATATAGTTGATCTCTCCTTAGGGCTTCAACACAAATCCACCAAGAGCGAGCAACAACAATCAAAAATCCAATGTAGTAGAAAACCAATCAGACTTCACACTTCAAAATTAACTTGCTTGCAAAAGAATAAGAAGGATGCAAATCAAATACTAAGAACACTTTGCGAATAATAATCATTAGCATTAAATCATAAAATGTTGTCATGTATTATTTTTGTGTGTGAAAATTGAATTCAAACCCTCCTTATATAGTGGATTTGAAGGCGATATGGGTGGGAAAACCAAGGAGGGCTAATGTAAAACATGCCAAACTTGAAGAATTAGGGTTTTCTTAGAACAAACCCTAAAAATGTGAAATTGTACCCCATCAAGGCTGACTATGATTTTGCCTATGTGAAGACACACCTCATCAAGGGCGAGAACGATTTCACATAGAGAGAAAAAATGTAAAAGAAGGGGGGAGAAGCCTTACCATTACCCTAAGAAAGTCTAAGGGGTATTCCAAAGGGATCAAGGAATATTGCCCACTAAAGTGGGTTAATTTTCCATGTCTACACTACCAATAAGACCTTAATTGCTATTCTCAAGAAACTAGTCAAAGAAAATCATTGATATTGGCATACTCAAATCCCCTTGGCATTATGGGCTTATCAAAAAAGCATCCGCACACCTACTAGGGTATCACCATTTTCATTGGTCTATGAAGTTGAAGCAATTAGGCCTCTTGAGGTTGAGATCCCTCATTGTGAATTTCATTGCAGGAATTCATAGATGACGATACTGCTAGATAAGCACATTTTGACCAACTCATGCTTCTTGATGAAATACGTATTAATGATTTAGAGCATTTACGAGTTTATCAAGACTGCCTAAAGCATGCTTACAATGTCAAAGTTCAATTAGTTTGGGATGGGTTTTAGAAACTATCTAAAAATATATTTCTACCCCAATTTTTATTTGGCAAGAGAGTGATGGAGTTCCACGACTTAAAGCAAAGAACCATGCCTATAGACTAGTGTCACAAGAACTTTGTTAGATGGTTAAGTACGTGCCCAACTATGAGGACTATAATTTGAAAATTCACAAGTTTTTGGATGGATTTTATCTAAATATTTGGAATAACATCAATCTCCATGCTTTAACAAATTAAGATAAAAATAAGAAGACGTTTCTAAATAAATTGATCAATCTTGTCAAAGCAAGTTCAAAATGAGCTTAAAAGTTACAACATGAGGGAAACCAATATTTATTGGGAATAAAATTGCAAGTGGTATATTTTTAGGAATTAGTAAAAAATTAAAGAATAAATCTTTGTTTTTAAAGTAGGAATACAAACAATAAGTATTATGATCACGAGATATATCCTAAGCGATTAAGGAGAAAACCCCTCAAATTTGAAATAGATTAAGCATCTTCAAAGGCATAGGAACAATGGTATAATTAATGATAAAACATCTCAACCACTCCTAGGGAAGGATGCTTTTTCCATGTAGGCCTTCATTACATTAACTAGTTACCTAACAAGTGTTTAAAGAAGAGATAAAAAAATGTTACAAAATTTATGCTTAATTGAAAAACAAGGGAGTAGAGAATGAGACAACCATCATTGTAGTGCAAGGTATATTATTTGGTCAACTAGTGATTTTTTTTGTTGATAGTGTTGTAAATAGTTTCATTTTTGCCTCTTTGATTGATAAGATTTTTAGGAATCTTGGATACATGGGACAAGGGTAGAAATTCCTATGTAGTTGAAGGTAGTCATAAAATGTAATGTAATGTTGAAATGATGTTACTCTTCACATGCTCAATGATGATGCCACCATAAAATTTTATATAACACCCCCATAATATTATGATATAATATTTAATATTATGATATAATATTTGGAATAGATAGGGTGCACTCTCATATGACTATATTTGATGACCATGAAAAGTGGTTAGTTAGCCAATGATAAGGGTCATAACCATTTCAACTATGCAAGCAACAAAGGTAGTAGAAAGTAATTTCAACTTTATTCAATAAGCCTAAAAATGAGTAATAAGTTGATTTCAACTTTGAGGTGTTCTTTATATTATCAAAGTTAAAGGATGTATTCTTTGAAGATCTTCTAAGCATGCTACTAAAAAAAATATCTGGTTTTCAAATTTACCTATTACATGGACTTGAGCCAATCTGAAAGACAATATAGAATGATGCTTGTTGAGTTGCAAGAACCTAAGATACAATAAAAAATGGTCATCCAATGGAGTCAGTATGGCTAGTGTATCTTTATGAGGAAAGATTCAATGATCTTTCTTAATAAGGATTGCATATTTTATCTACATATAGACTATCAAGTATAAACTATTAAATGTACAATAAGGTGATCATCAAGAAGATACATCTATCACCTAGAATTGATGGTTTGTTTGACCAGTTAGAAGAAGCAAGAATATATTTAAAAGTCAACTTAAAATTGAGATATAAACAATAGAGAATTGATGAAGATATTGTTAATACTATTTTTGAAACAAAGTATAGGCATCATAAATTCATAATGATGTTTTTTTGTATCAAAAGCATCAATAAGCTATGTTAACTTTATGAATAGTGTCTTCAAAGATTACTTGGAAAATTTTATGCTTGTTCCTAATGATATTTTCATCTATTCAAAAACAAGAACATGATCAACATTTAAGATTAGTAATGTAAAAATTGAGAGAGCATAAAACATATAAAAATTCCAAAGTACAAGTTTTACCAATTCAAGTTTCAATATCTTGGGCATGTGATTGGCAACAAGAATATAGATTTAGATCAAGATAAAGATCCAAAGTATGATAGATTGGTTTTTACCAAGGGATTTTGTAGGTTTTAGAAGCTTAATCCTTCTAGTTGCATATTAGCATATTACAAGATATTGCACATTGCACATCCTATCACTTTTATTCAATAAAAATGAAAGAGCTTTAACTGGATAAAGAATTGTGAGGAAATGTTTATGTAATTAAAACAACGATTGACAATCACCTCTATTTTTTATTTTGATAAATAAGGTCAATTTATAATATGCATTAATGTTTCTACAAAGACCTTAGAAGAAATATTGACTTGATATGGGAAGGTTATTGATATTGAATCCCATAAACAAATGATTATAAGTGGAAATATGGTAGTTGTGACTTGGAATTGACTGTAGTAGTTCATGCATTGATACCAGGTTGTCACTACTTCATGGGCCGATTATTTTAACTAAGAGATCATAAAATTTTTGAAATACATTTTTCACTTAGCTTACTTTGAATGCCAAGACAAAGAGGTAGTTGGAAGTGCTTTTAGAATATGATTTCACAAGTTTCACATATCAAAGAGAAAGAAAACAAAGTAGTTTATACCTTAAGTAGAACCATACATATAACTATAAATATCATTTTAAAAACTTATGGAAAATCTTAGCATATCATATCACATAATTAAGCAAGTGGACATGCAAAGAAAATCTTAGAGTTTGGAGGTTTTCCTTATACAACCCATGTTCCAAACAAATAAGATTTGAGAGAATTCATTCAAATTGAAACCCATGGAGCACGATATTTCGGTTATTCCGAAGTGGAAAGGTGAAAATTAATATTAAGCAAATCTAATAGTGATATTGGATGAACAAAGATATAGATAATTTTGTAACAAGATGCTTGGTATGTCAACTAGTCAAGGCAAAACTTGTGAATCCTATTAGGATTTATGCTTATGATGTTTATATGTTAAAAGGATGATTCACTGAGACAACATACGTGGATCATTAATGGATTGTCCTGTAATACACTTGTTTACTAGTGCTCCAATTTAATACAAGTGATTGAGGATAAGAAACTCGAAGATTTTTTTTTTAATTTTGAGTGTGTATCGCTCCAAATTTTTTGCATCCTTACCTTCAGGCTATAGGATCCGCGCCCGGAAGGGGGATGCGAGAAGGATGGGACAATACCTCGGACTGAGAGGCCCTTTGAAGGTTGCGCCTCTCGGGGGAGGGGTATAAGGGTGAATTTTTGATGGATGGTGGGTTCACCAGGAAACTTTTGAGTGGCAGTTTCCACGCCTAGGTTGAGAGTAGGTTTGATGTGTTCATTTTGTACTTTAATCATTCAATTCCTAGGTTTGGCCAAGATGAATCTAAGCTATTCTATATGCCAATGCTGATTTATATGAATACAAAAAACATGAATAAGTGCTAAACATAGAAAGTATGCTAAATAAGACAGAATATACCTGATTTCGGATGTCTGATGAAGATTCTGAGGTTTGTAGAAGTCCAGATCATCTCAAATCTTACATAATCATCTACAATTGCACAGAATCATCTCAGATCATAGTCGGTCATCTGAGATCAGATGAGATCATCGTCGATCTGATGAATTCATCAGATGAATTCGTCAGAAACCTGCAATCACAGAAATAGATACCAAAAACCAAAAATGCAACTGCAAAAGCAAGGGGAAATGATAGAAATGATAGTAAATTTGCCTAAATGATAGATCCAGATAGCAATTAAAGGAAATGCATTAATTTAATAATTTATTTTAACTTTATCATGCATCTATGCTAAATGAGGTGAACTCCAGGATGCAGAAAATAGAATAAACTAAGTTAATGCATAAAGGAATGAAGAGAGAAGATAAAGAAATGCAAACTCTGGGCTCTGATTGCCCCCAATATGGACTACAGTCGAGATCACCTCCAATCATACGAGATCATCACCGATCTGCGACAGGATCATCCGAAATCGTCTGGAATCGCCTGCGACGATCCGAGCTTGCTTCGACTGAAAAACAGTAAAATTCCTACAAGAAAACTTGAAATACGCAATGCAAACGAAGGTGTGAAGGTGTTCTAATGCACAAGAAACTAAAGTTGCAGGGAAATCAGTCAGCCAGGGGGATAAACTGAGAAAATCCTAGTTTATATAGGATTAGGGAGAGGTTAGGAGGTTGGAGATCATCCCAATTTGGGAGATCTCCAACGAGGGAGACTCTAACCACGTAGACACGCTTTCTGCCCAAGTTAGAGAAGCTGTTGAAATAGAAGCTAATTATGAAAATTTGGTTTTGGGATGAAATCGTCTGGACGTTCTATTCCAGATGAATTCGTCAGATCTGGGATGATTTCATCTGATCGACGATGATATCGTCCAACGGTCAAAACAAATCCTAAAAATGGCACGAAAAACAAGGGGAGCGGGTAACGGGCGGTTAACGGGCGGTTTTGGGTTAAAATTCAAATTTTTATCTTTTTACTAAGGTTTAACTGTGCCAATTTTAGGGTGCTACATTTTGCCCCCTCTTTAGCGAATTTTTCGAAGAAAATGCGTTAAAGACGAGTTCTTCCCATTTTACGAGAAAGCAAAAATTTACTCAATTTTCTAGACGACGATTCTAGGTCGAATCGTACGACTGTTGACTATGGTGCCCCCTCCGTGTTTTTACCCAAATCGAACGTTTGAGGTAAAAGCGCGGAAAAGCAAAATTAAAAATGTTGTTGTTTTTAAATAAAATTAAGAAAAATAGGGTAAAACCCTAATTCATTTTTACTGTTTGAGAGCTCTGCAGACAAAAATGGTCGAGACAGCGCACAGATCGACAGAGGTCCGACGCGGGCTACGGGTAAGGATCTAAACCTAGTGAATTATGTTTTAATTTGATTTGTGCAATTTTTGTTTTAAATTTTGACTGTTTTGGGGCATCGTGGCCATTTTTAGGCCGTCGACGACGTCGGGACGAAATCGTCCCTATTTCATCGAAATCGTCCCTAGATCGTCGATTTCGTCTGAGGGCGAAATCGGCGGAATAGGGGCGATCCCGTCCAACAAGGGGCGATCCCCAAGTTGAGAAATAGGAGACGATTTCATCCTACAAAGGATGATTTTACCCAATTTAGGACGATATCATCCAATGGTGGACGATATCATCATTTTTATGAAATTAAGCTTGTTTGAATTGCATTTAATTGATTTTAATAATTGGTTTATTAATGAATTTTATTGTTTTATTGTTTATTTTGCAGAGGGGATTACTAAAGAGTCGGGAGTGGAAATACGGGGGGCTGAGGGATGACGTGGCCGTGCTCGACCAGGTGGAGCGAGACCGACTAGCACAGGTCGGACTACAGCATGTGGCAGAGATGCCACAAGTACCGACAGACATGGGGCTACTGACAGCCCTAGCAGAGAGGTGGTATCCGGGGTCATCCTACTTCTGGTTATCGATAGGGGAGATGGCTCCCACACTAGAGGACGTATGGAGGATCTTGAGGATCCCCATACAGGGACGGTTGATGACTCCTATGGCCAATCAGGGCCAGGCTATGATGAGGCTGAGCGGAGACCCGAGCTTCACCCTGGAGAAGGGCGGAGTGAACATCGAGTCTCTGAGGCAGATGCCTGGGGCATCTAGGTTGACTCGGGTTTTGGCCGGGATAGTGGGTGGCCTACTGTTGTGCCACCAGAGCGGGTGCAGATTACCCTGGCTCCTTTCAGATGTGGTCTACGACATGAGAGACCATGGGTACAGATTTGCATGGGGTAGCTTTGTACTATGCCGCTTGTATAGGATCCTGCATGGGGTCGTATACAAGGGAGGCCGATGTCTGGTTTTGACATCACTACTATAGGTTTGGTGCTGGGAGCACATCACGATGCGGAGGCCGGTAGGACTCCCACTGACAGGGGTTGACCGGGAGAGACCCCGGGTTTTCTATTGGTGGCTCCAGAGAGGGTCACAATGATGGATAGATCTGCCGATGTCACGGAGGTTGCTAGATGACCTCATCCCAGACCAGATCACCTAGAGGCCATGGAGAGAGCATCCAGGGTGGGGAGAGGATGGGCAGGAGCTGGCTCGCATTAGGCGAGTCTGCTGGCTGAGGATGGAGCGGGGAGAGGTAGAGCTCCACCGCTATGACCGAGTTTTGTGATAGTTCGGTCTTCAGTAGGGGATCCCTTCTCTCAGGGATTATGAGTACTCCCAGACTATCCGGGATAATACCACACTGAGCGGGGCTCCGGATATGCAGTGATTCTAGAGCCAGGACACGGATGATGCCCCCATCCAGCCAGTGGATGGGGATGACGCTGGGGTCGCTAATGGATACGATGCCTGGTACGTAGGCATCCACCCTCCTCGGATGACGAGGGCATAGGGTCCGATGCACGCCATGGTGTGATGGATGGGGAGGCGGTGCCAGGCTGCTATTGAGGCAGCGCGGGGTCACGACGGGAGAGAGCAGTGATGGTCTCCATAGGAGAGATGCCAGAGGATGGCACAGGCTCCATAGAGACCACAACGGATAGGGAGGAGGGAGGAGGGATTCCCTTCTCAATAGGGGGAGAGGCCACCATCGCCCGATAAGGGCAAGGGTGTCGAGGTGGGGGAGAGCAGCGAGATGGTGGCTCTCCGGGCTGAGAATGCCCGCCTTCGGGCTCAGGTGCAGACACTACAGGATGAGGCTACATGGCTCAGGGCTCGGAGCGGAGGGGTGAGCACTCGGGATCTGGCGTGGGCTATTGCTCAGACCATATTCTACCAGGGGTTGTACTATCACGTGGTTCCAGAGAACCAGAGGATACCATTGCCAGCCCCCATTGTAGAGCCGATCACGATGGGATCATCGAGGACATCCTCACGATCGACGACGAGGACCCGAGACACAGCACGGACCTCTATGGGACCACCTCCTCCACGCCAGGGTGGGAGAGGAGATGAGGTGGAGAGCTCGAGGGCTTCTCGAGGCTAGCTGCTATAGATTGGATAGAGATTGTATATATTATTATTATATTTTTTGAGAGGATTGAGTATGCCAGGGTATTGATTGTGGCATACCAATCCAGTTTTGAGATGATGTACATATATTGTGATATATATATATATGGTCTTTTTGATAATATGACTTGTGTATATGTTGTATGATGCTTTAATTTTGGATTTGTTGATTGATTATTCATGTAATTATGTCATTTGGAAATAAATTATAATTTTATGTCATGCCATAAAATTTAAATGGAATAATCTGATGTAAACAAATTGGTTGTTTTGTGGTGTGATTTGATGAAAAATAAAGGGACTTCTAACAATAATTTCAAAGGACATTGTCGTTGTTATAGACCATTTCATGGAGTCGCCGCTCGCTAGGTCGTCAAGCTAATCCCAGTATAGAAATATTGCTAAAAGTAAAAGGGTGCTTAAGAGACTGTCTTAAGACTTTGTGTTGTGATGATGAAAAATGATGATGGTGATGATTTGTTTTCAGATTTTCATAAAAATATTATGCATGAGATATTAAAAGAAATATGATTTTTGCTAGGCATAAATTCCTAAGTGTGATAAAATTTTTGAATAATTCCCTAGGAATTATACCATGGTTGCAAAATGGAATGTTGACATAATGAAATGAAATAGAAAAATGTGTTCGTTCTTTTTAAAGCACAATTGTGTAACATAATGATGTAAGCCATATGTTTTTATGAATTAAAATGAATGGGAAAATAAAATTAGAACAATGGTTTGCGCTAGGCATAGAATTATAGGTATAGACTTATACCATCATCGTGAAATCCAAAAAGAAATTGATATAATTTTATTGCATAATTGATTTTTGATTTTGAGATAAACATAAAAATATATATATATATAAACGTGACTTTATTTGCTAGATTTTTGAAGATGTTGTTGAAAGAAATTTTGGATTTTTGAAAACAATGTATGTAATTGTTTTTATACTAAACAGATGTTCTTTAAATAAGAAGATAAAATTATTCCAAAAAGAGTTGCAAAAATATTTTAAATTATCTCAAAGACAAAATGTAGATTTATAAGGAACCCTCATGTGCAAATGTGAGTTCATTACTGATCTTGATTTATCATAATGATACAAAATCTCTCAAATACAAATGTGTGTGCAATTGTATTGTTCATTCACCAATTTTGAGCAAGATAATTTGATACAAGTAATTTGAATTAACCAAATGAGTGTTCGTTGACCATGATTTATATGCATGTAACCGTACCAGACTACTATGTAAGTTGGGTCATCAAGAGCTAGCTGATCCATAAGCCGACATAGGTCTGTACAAAAGAAGGTCGCTAATGTGACAGACATATCACCACGCTAGGGATTACCCAAGGCCAAGCGGGTTGGGCACAAACCACCTGTTATGGGGCTTACCTCACAGTTTTCGAATAATTGAGAATTCCAGGGATTCAAGCTCATTCACCCTTCTTTTCTTTTCAAGGGGTAGGGAAAGGGATTTTATTGCTTTTTGCTTTTTCTTTTCTCTTTTTTTTTTTTTTGTATTTTTGCTTGGAACTGAGATAATGCTGAAATATTGTTGTGATGGTACAAAATGATATTTTTCTTTTTCTCATTTTCTTTGACTTTTCTTTTTCTTCCTATACTAGGGATACTTGCTCGGATTGGCTGTAGAGCAAGGGATTTTTATTCTGGGTAGGGGTGAGCTTGTCCTTTTGTCAATTCTCAAAGATTCTAGACCATGTGCATGATAGGATAGTAGGGGAAACTTTTCGCTCAAGAAACCATTTCTACTATGTAGCATCATATCGAATTTGCAATGAAATCATTTTAATGTGAAAAGATATGCTTGGTTCAAGTAAATAACAAGATCAGTTCTCTATGCTCAAAACTTTATTTAATTCAAATGTGGACTTTGATATAAGAGAGATTAATAATCATACCAAATAAAATCAAGATATTTATTCATGTGAGTGTGAAAGTGCGGGATTCCAAATAAATGCTAATTTATCCAAAATAACTGAAAATATAACTGCAATACTTCAAGAATTGACGAGTACGAAAATAAAATATGTTTTTGAAGATTTTGATGATTTTGAAGTTTTTATATTTTGATTTTAATTTATGAATTGAAAGAATACACAATGTGATTGTTTTTTGAAATTTTTATATGGATGACTAAAATGAAACAATATGCAAAATAACAATATATACAATGATGAAATGACCAGATTTTATGCATAATAGCGCTTAAGATGCATAATGTTCATAGGTTCTTTAAGATCTTTACCATCTAAGGTAGCTAATCGGTATGCTCCCGATCCAAATTTAGCAGTGATGATATATGGCCCAAGCCAGTTGGGCTCAAATTTACCTTTAAGATCTTTAGTTGCATTAGTATTTTTTTTATTTTCTTTTAAGACAAGGTCACCGATCTCAAAGGATCGATGATGAACTTTCTTGAGGTATGCTCGCTTGAGCTTGTTTTGGTAGGCACGAAGATGTTCCAAAGCATTGATGCGCTTCTCATCTAGGAGTTCCAACTGACTAAGTCTGCCAGCATGATATTCATCTCCTACTTTAGTATCTTGAAGTAGTAGAGCCAAAGAAGGAACTTCTAATTCAAAAGGAAAAACAGCTTCAGTGCCATAAACCAAAACAAAAGGTGAAGTGCCCATGGGAGTGCGAACGCTAGTTCGATAAGCCCACAAAGCAGGATATAATTGGATGTGCCAATCTCGACCAGATTTATTGACCAGTATTTTGAGGATTTTGATTAATGTTTTATTAGATGCTTCTGCTTGGCCATTACCCTGAGGATAATAGGGAGTGGACCAACGATGTTGAATTTTATATTTTTGACATAATTTTTTGACATCTTTATTTTTGAAACAAGTGCCATTATCCTGAGATGAGATTTGCAGGAATTCCGAACCTACAAATAATTTGATTAAAAATAAATTTGGAAACTTGGGTTCCAGTGCAAGAAGCTAAGGGCATAGCTTCAACCCACTTCATGAAATACTCAGTAGCGGTTATGATAAATTTGTGTCCATCAGATGACACAAGGTTGATTTTTCCAATGATGTCTAAGCCCCATTTTGAAAAGGGCCAAGGAGATGAAATAGCCTATAGCTCTTGTGCAGCGCATGGACAAGGTCACATGTTTTCGGCACTTGTCACAATGGAACACTAATCATTATTAACTAAAAAACAAGAGGCCTCAATAAGAAGAAAATTAATTTAAAGGAAGAGGTATAAGATGTTTCTAGGAGATATTAAAATAATACACACCCCACTCATCATCGGCTCCATCAAAGAAATAGATTCCCTCTAATTAAGGCATTCATCAGAAACTCAATGATGAGGGGATGGGTAGACTCTAAGGTGAAATAATTGATCTACTATGATTTGACCCTTAATAGACTTATGTCCTATAAACGTGAGTTCAAACTCGCTTAGCGCAAGAACCCACTTTGTGATGCGACCAGATAAGTACGGTCGACTCATGAGATACCGCAAAGGATCAAATTTAGCAATAACATACGTTTTCTGACTAAGCATATAATGGCATAGTTTCTGTGTAGAAAATACGACTACTAGACATAACTTCTCTAATGTTGTATAGCGAGTTTCATAACTGATTAAGGTTCTATGATATAATAATTAGCACGCTCTTTCTTCTCATCATCAAGTTGAGCTAACATAGCTCCTAAGGCAAAATCTAAAGCAAAAATATACAAGATAAATGGGCGATCAGATCTAGGTGGTGAAAGCACAGGTGGGTTAAGGAGATATTGTTTGAGGAGTTCAAATGCTTCCGAAATTCGTCATCCCAATGAAAAGAGACATCTTTCTTAAGAAGCTTAAGAAAGGGTCCTGTTTTGTCTGCCAACTTATCGACAAAGCGACGAATAGCTTGAAGTTTACCTTGTAGACTTCGTAATTCAGATATATTTGTGGGTGCGGGCATATCAGTGATAGCCACGATCTTGAGAGGGTCAATTTCAATGCCACGTAAAGAAACTATAACCCCCAATAATTTATCGGACTTAACTCCGAATATACATTTAGCTGGATTCAGTCGGATAAGATATTCCCTTAACCGATCAAATACTTTTCTCAAGTCATCTAAATGATCATCTTCTTTGATGGAACGAGCTATAATATCATCTACATAATCATGTAGAATATCATGCATCATATCATGAAAGATATAAGTCATGGCTCGTTGATATGTTGCACCTGCATTCTTCAAACCGAATGGCATCACTTTCCAACAAAAGGTCCCCCAAGGGGTAATAAAGGTTGTTTTAGCCTGATCTTCAGGAGCTATCCTGATCTGATTATAACCAAAAAATCCATCCATTAAGGATATCATTCCACTCCCAGCAGTAAAATCAATGATCTGATCCATGTTGGGAAGAGGAAAATCATCTTTAGGGCATGCAACATTAATATCTCTAAAGTCTGTGCAAACCCTAACTTTGGTAGCTTCTTTCTTAGTTCCTGGAACTACATTCGAGATCCATTCAGCATAATCAATGGCTTGTATAAAAATAACCTTCGGGAGTTTTTCTAATTCCCCTTTGACTAGTAAGGCCACTTTAGGATGCATTTTTCTAAGTTTCTGTTTAACAGGTTTAGCATCCGGATGGACTACTAGGTGATGCATAACTACGGAAGGGTCTAATCCTGGCATATCTTCATATGTCCAAGCAAAAACATCTTCATATTATTTAAGAAATGCAATGTATTTATCTTGTTTTTCTTGACTCAATTCTGATCCAATGTTGATTATGTGAGGGTTATCGTTGGTTCCAATGTTAATTTTTATGACGTTTTCTACTTCCATGTGTAGATCTCTCTCAAAATTAGGTGGGGTGGGTGAAACGCCCAATTCTTGTAATTCTTCCAAGGTTAGCTTGGATAATTCATCTTGAGGAGTCGTGGCCTCAAGCTGGGCTATACTAGGTATAGAGCCATCGAAATAAAATCCGTTATGTAATAATTCCTCAATGGAGACATCATGGAAGATATCTCCCTCCAACTCATCGTCGGATTCGACGATCATCTGAGGGTAAGCTATGGATAGCATATTACATGTAAATGGCTTATTCATTAAATGCAAGGCATCACGTTTATCCAAATAATCTTGGTAAGATATGAGATGGTCATCATCCTCAAATGGGAAGGGCTGACCTTTACTAGGAAATAGGCCCACACCACATCGGGCGGGCCATGGTTCTACCTCAAAAGGTTCTTTCATACCATTTTGGAAAGGTCCCAAACCTTTCCCTTTATATCCCAATTTAAGCATTATAGGCTTAGCTTTAATATACTCATTAGTAAAATAACATCGAGCATATCCATCATAATGTGTCTTGATGTTTCTAGGTATTCTTCCCAGTCATATCCCTTATAAATAAAAGCACAACTCCCGACTTGGTAAATACTTCCCATAGGCTATGGGAGGCCCAAGGTACGAGGAGAGGGGGAAAATTATTTAAAATAAGGGAATCTTGCATAGCAGCGTTTGTTTGTTCTGATATAAGAATTTTAGATAAATCGGGTAAGAGCTCATCAATAAGAGCATAAGAGGTAGAAGGAACATTTCCTACATATTTGGATGTGGAAAATATGCCTTTAGTAGATGTAGATGTTGTAGAGATGTCGATGGATGGGTCTATAGGTATGGAAGTTATAGGAGTAAAACAAGAAGCATTGGTTGTGGGTTTAGGATATTTTTGAGGTCCTAATGTGGTTTGTTCGGAAGATGGTTGAACTATATGTAGAGGTGGAGTTGATGGAGAAAAAGTAGATGATGTTATGGGTGTGTGTTTCACACGTTTAGATGGATGATTAGAATTAGGATGTGTGGATGACAGAGTAGGGCAAAATTGAACTCCAACAGGTTCTACCAAAGCACACATATCAAAGGGTCTGGGATCACCATGAATGGTAACCAACTAATTTTTAAATTCAAATTTAACACACTGATGTAAAGTTGAGGGAACAGCTCACATCGCATTGATCCAAGGGCGACCCAAGAGTATATTGTACGATGCAGGGCAATGTACAATAAACACGGTCATGTCTAAGGTTCTTGGACCAACTTGCAATGGGATAGTAATAACTCCACACGTTTCTTGTGTTTCGTCATTGAAGGATTTTATGATCATATCAGTTCTTTTCATTTCATCACTTCTAAACCCAAATATTTGGTAGAAGTCAAAAGTGCAAATGTTTAAAGATGAACCATTATCAATCAAGACTCGTTTAACTGCTACATCTCCAATTAGGGCAGTAATATATAAGGGGTTATCCTTATGTAAACTATGTTGTGGTATATCTCTATCCCGGAAGTCAATACAATCGACTTCTCGAGTTATGATAGTATTGGCCATGGCTTCAGGTTGAATATTTTGTGGTACCATCATTTGGCTTAATGTGAGCATTAATTCATCCCTATGTGTAGGAGAAGATCTTAAAAGGTCCAAAAGGGAAATTCTAGCTATAGTATTTGATAATTGTTCATTAATATTATAAGGAGGTTTAGGTTGAACATTAGGCGCATGATTCCCTTTATTAGGAACTTTCAAAACAAATGGAGTTGATCCATCATTCTGAGTTTGATCTTGTTGAGAATTTTGAGCCTGTTGTCGAGTAACAACTCTGATGGTACCTACAATATTATTTTGTGGATGATGAATGGGTCTTGGTCTAGCATTTATGGCTTGTTCATTAGAAAGTAATTGGTGAGAAGATGGTCGAGTAGTGACTCTTCTTGGAAATGGTTCTTCTGGAACCATAGAACTTGTGATAGGTTGAATAGGATCTGATTCATCTTCAGAGCTATTCGATTGATTTGAAGTGATTTCCATGTCACTTTCAGTCTCATATTCTATATCACTAAGATCAGGTGTCCGAATATTATATAGAGGTCTGGTCGTAACCATGGATAAAGTTGTGTCAAATATTTCCAAATCATGAGTAGGTAAATGCCCACTAATAGTCCCTACATATCGGGTAGGAGGGGGAACATTATGATGCTCAATTTGATTAGCCACTTCTTTACCATGCTTTGGTAAAGGATGTTGAAATATGTCCAATGATTGATTGGCATTCTGATTCTGATTTTGGGGGATGTTCTTTTGAGCATTATTGGGAGGATTTTGTTTAGGTTGAAAGGCTTGCACCTCCATCTCATTGTTATCAATTAAGTCTTGTATTTTATGTTTTAATATTTTACAAGAGTTGGTAGCGTGTCCAGGTCCTCTATGGAAATCACAGTGTAAATCAGCTCTGTATCCGGGTATAGTTGGATCAGGTTCCCGGATATTTGGTAATTGGATCAAACCTCATGCTAATAATTGCGGGAGAATGGTTGATAGAGGTTGATTTAACCTAGTAAATTCTCGAGGTGGTTTATCAGGAGGTTTCAATATAAACTTCTCCATTGTTTTTCGCAGTATTAACATTAGCAATATTTCTGCTATCAGTGACTCCATCACCCACAACTTGTTTATTTTTATATTGATTTTTGGATGTTTTCTCATCATATTTCTTTTTAAGCTGACCTCTCCTAATGAGAGCATCTTCCACTCTTCGAGCTAAGTCTATAGCTTGATCGAAGGTGGTCAAGGTAGCAGTTGATAACTCATAGGATAGTTGTTCTTGTAAATTATTGATAAAGATATCCAACATTTCCCGATAAGGTAACACAAAGTGTAATTTTCCTATCAACTGTCTCCACCGAGCTAGGAAATCAGCAAAACATTCATCTTTGTCTTGTTTTAAGTTGTACAAATATTTAATGGTTACATGCCTTTCGATGTAGGCACTAAATTGATGAACAAAAGACTCGGATGTTTCTTCGAAATTCCTCAAAGAATGAGTGGGTAATTGATAATACCACTCTAATGCCATTCCTCCTAAACTTTTTGGGAACATTTTTAGTAATAACAAGTCATCATGTGATATATCATGACATGCTATCCTAAACATACGAAGATGCTCTATGGGATCTTCGGTTCCTTTGTATATAGGTAGGACAGGCATAGGAAAGTGTTTAGGATATGGTTGTGCTACAACTATAGGATCTAGAGGCTGACTACACATCTCTCGATAATTGTACGAGGGATGGTAGGGATCTATCTGGTCCATGCGGGAGACTAACTATTTCACCATGGCTTCCAGATTACTAGTTTGTCCACCATATTGGTTTGGTGGTATTTGAGCGTATGATGGCGTGACGTAAGGATTAGATGCTATATTGCTATTATGCAAATGGTTGGTAGGGAGAGTATTATGAAGAAGATTTGTAGTAGCATTATGTTGTATCCCAGATTGTTGGAAATTGGTGTTTGGTTTTGTTTTGGGCTTTTGTTGATTTGAGGTATGTTGATCAATAACTTGGTGAAATAGAGCAGTGAATGAAGGTTTCTTTTGTGTGGGAATAACTCTAGGCTTGGTAACAGGCACTCTAGGTGGTTGGGTAACCTGTTGTTGTTGCATGTTCTGGATTATAGCGGCCATATCCAAATTGGATGGTCCAGCTTGATCACTTTCTTGATCAACGAAGGACAAGGGATTAGTGCGTGTGTGATATATTTCTTCTAGGGTTGCTTGAGTGTCACTAATTTGATCCTTGTCCATATGGATTGCTCTATTAAGAGTGCCAATATTAGTATTGAGGAACTTCCAAAAATGTTCCATGTTCTCAAAAGTAATAGCTCCTTTCGGAGACATTTTAGGGGATGAGGATCCTTCCTCTCTAACAGTTTCTCTTTGTTCATTTCCTTCAACAAACTCTTCTTCTTGTTGGTCTAGGGTTCCTTCTTCCTGAATTGGGTCTTCAGGAAGGACATCTCGGTTTATTTACTGGTTTTCCTAACCAATCTTCTTCTACTTCAGTCTGTTTTCCATTCCTAAGTCTAGTCATTATGCTTAAACTTAGATTTTAGCAATATATATATATATATATATATATATATATATATATATATTTGCAACAAGTTTGGGAGGTATATATTTTAATTATATACCTACTATAATACTTAAAAGAAAACGTTTTAATTTTTGTTATATTTTTGTTTTGTTTTTTTTTGTTTATTTTTATGATAATATTATAAAGACAACAAACAACATACTAAATGCAAGAAATAATAATAATAAAAGAATGGCTTAGTTTTCTATAAATAGTTTATGGATGTCATTGATGGGATCAAGTTCATCAGGAGTCATGAAATGCTCCTCTTCAAATTGGAAATGGTTTTTCAAGAATTTGACAAAGTGTGCTATGGTGATATTATCTACTTCTGACTCTGACTTGTAAAAATAGAGCTCATGGCAATACTCTCGATATAACACAGCTCTAGGAACTCTATTCCATCTCTTTCTATCCATAAGAACGACCTCTTGATCCTCTATACGAGATAGAAATTTATGTACTACAACTGCATTGTCGAGGTATTCCTCAAAGGTGTACAACTCGAAAGACACAAGTGCTCTTTTATCTGCTAACCACCTATGGCAAGCTCTCTGAAGTTCATGGTACAAGGTCACTTGATCAGGATCCAGGATTCTATCTAGGACAAACCTCTTAATTTGCCTAAGTTCGGTTGATCTAGATGAAATAATACCCAATCTCCTATCAAGTTCGTCCCATAAAGGTGGGACTCTATTTGTTTGAGGTACTCTAAGCAAAGAAGTAATCTCTATGGCTGCTAATTGATTTTCAACATTAATGGTGACAACTCGTCTTTTATTATAATCTACCATCTAAATATGATATGCAATCTTAATTGTTTATCTGATGATTCTAAATGCATTTATTTTTTTATATATTTTTTGGATTGTTTTCAAAAGGTTTTAGGTTTTCACGTCGGGTTCACCAAAATGTATCGCTCCAAATTTTTTGCATCCTTACCTTCAGGCTATAGGATCCACGCCCGGAAGGGGGATGCGAGAAGGATGGGACAATACCTCGGACTGAGAGGCCCTTTGAAGGTCGCGCCTCTCGGGGGAGGGGTATAAGGGTGAATTTTTGACGGATGGTGGGTTCACCAGGAAACTTTTGAGTGGCAGTTTCCACGCCTAGGTTGAGAGTAGGTTTGATGTGTTCATTTTGTACTTTAATCATTCAATTCCTAGGTTTGGCCAAGATGAATCTAAGCTATTCTATATGCCAATGCTGATTTATATGAATACAAAAAACATGAATAAGTGCTAAACACAGAAAGTATGCTAAATAAGATAGAATATACCTGATTTCGGATGTCTGATGAAGATTCTGAGGTTTGTAGAAGTCCAGATCATCTCAAATCTTACATAATCATCTGAAATTGCACAGAATCATCTCAGATCTTAGTCGGTCATCTGAGATCAGACGAGATCGTCGTCGATCTGATGAATTCGTAATTCATCAGAAACTTGCAATCATAGAAATAGATACCAAAAACCAAAAATGCAACTGCAAAAGCAAGGGGAAATGATAGAAATGACAGTAAATTTGCCTAAATGATAGATCCAGATAGCAATTAAAGGAAATGCATTAATTTAATAATTTATTTTAACTTTATCATGCATCTATGCTAAATGAGGTGAACTCCAGGATGCAAAAATAGAATAAACTAAGTTAATGCATAAAGAAATGAAGAGAGAAGATAAAAAAATGCAAACTTTGGGCTCTGATTGCCCCCAATATGGACTACAGTCGAGATCACCTCCAATCATACGAGATCATCGCCGATCTGCGATAGGATCGTCCGAAATCGTCTGGAATCGCCTGCGATGATCCGAGCTTGCTTCGGCTGAAAAATAGTAAAATTCCTACAAGAAAACTTGAAATACGCAATGCAAACGAAGGTATGAAGGTGTTCTAATGCACAAGAAACTAAAGTTGTAGGGAAATCAGTCAACTAGGGGGATAAACTGAGAAAATCCCAATTTATATAGGATTAGGGAGAGGTTAGGAGGTTGGAGATCATCCCAATTTGGGAGATCTCCAACGGGGGAGACTCTAACTGCGTAGACACGCTTTCTGCCCAAGTTAGAGAAGCTGTTGAAACAAAAGCTAATTATGAAAATTTAGTTTTGGGACGAAATCGTCTGGACGTTCTATTCCAGACGAATTCGTCAGATCTGGGATGATTTCGTCTGATCGTCGACGATATCGTCCAACGGTCAAAACAAATCCTAAAAATGGCACGAAAAACAAGGGGAGCGGGTAATGGGCGGTTAACGGGCGGTTTTGGGTTAAAATTCAAATTTTTATCTTTTTACTAAGGTTTAACTGTGCCAATTTTAGGGTGCTATAGAGTGTATTTTTCAAAGGCTAAAAGAATGAGTATGAGAAAAATAATATTGTTTATAGAGGGAACCTTCATGGCCATAAGTCACCAATCAAATTTGACTTGCACCCATATTCACTCCCTCATGTAGTTTACACTAGAATAGGAATGTGACAATTAGTGTCCAAAGTGGAAAAACATCCCATTTAGGATTTGATATATTATTCAATGGGGTAAGACATTAGGGCATCTTCTTACAAAATTTCAACTGCATCTCCCTCCATCCCCTCTTGCAATGTGCACTAATATAGAAGTGAGCTGAGAAATGTTTGAATCCAAGGATTTATCCCAAATAGGTTTCGAATTCAAAAGAAGTTATAGAATGAAGTAGAAGATAAAAAATGACACATAAATGGAATTTGCACACACTTTTTATTTTTGATAAAATAAGGGGTTTTTAAAGTGTCCTCGAACATTTTACAAGAGGGGTTTTGGAAGACTCCCCAAAACCTTAGATTTAACAATAAAAAAATTAAAATGAAACCAAAGTGGAGCACTAGATCCAAAATATGAGACTCCAAAAGCAAAAAACCCACCTTAACAAGGAGGAGTTAACACCAACCCCAAATTAAATCAACCAACTAACATCGAGGGATAACCTAAAACAAAGCTACACCAACATAACATAACCAATGAGAACCAGGGCTAACAAAATAGATTAGCCTAAAACGAATGCCTGAAATAAATTCAAATTTCAAATTTAAGCATATCTCACGTAAATCAAGAAATCTAAAGCATTGGAATCCAAAATAACATGGGGATCTGATGCCACATACCTGGAGAGGTCCCCTAAAGACAATCTGGAGAAAAACAACCCTAACTTAAAAAACAATGATAGTTAGGGGTCACTAAATCTTATTTAAATTCAAAATTTAAAACAAAAAAGATCTTGCCTAAATTTAGGATTCTAAAGCACTGGGATCCGACACAACACAAAGATCTGATGTCATAAAACTATAGAGGTTCCCTGAAGACAACAGAAGAAAATTTTCCCTACAACTTGCATCTGGAGTTCATATGAATAGAAGCACAACCCCAACTTAAAACATTTCATGAGAATTAGGGGCCATCCAAAGAAAATTTAGGTTGAAACAAGGACTCTTACAATATTTAATGAAAAACTAGCACCCAAAATGAAGACCTTGCCTAATTTTAGGTCTTTGAAGCACTGGGATCCACCATAGCCAAATAACTAGAGCTCCTACAACAAACAACCTATTTGTGGATTCCATTCAAATAGAAACACAACCCCAAATTGAAACATTCCATGAGAATAAGAGGCCAGCCATCCAAAGATAAACTAGGCTAAAATAGGGACTCCTACAATATTCAATGAAAAACTAGCATCCAAAATGATGATCTTGCCTAACTCTATGTCTCTCAAGCACTAGGATCTATCACAACCAAATAACTAGAGCCCTTATAGTACATAACCTACAACTAGAGTTCAACCGAAGAGAGATGCTACCTCAACTTAAAGCATTCCATGAGAATTGAGGGTCATCCAAAGTAAAATTAGTCTGAAACAGAGGCTCTTACAATACCCAATGAGCCTCGGGGTCTTCCTAAGAGAATATTCAAGAAAAACCGGCCAAAAATAGTGTCCAAATGAAAAAATATTGAAGATCCCATCAAAATATGGAGCTTTGAAGCACTGGGATGCTTTACAACCAAAGAAGTTGGTTCCTTCAGTTGGCCAAAATATTTTGCCTAGAAAACCTGTTGGTTGATGCGGATCCTTCAACTAGCCAATGCTTTCCACCGAACAAAGAAAATGTTAACATGAAATGTTTTCTATATTATTAAACTGAAAGAGCAAAAATAATGATTACTTATATCTAGAAAACAAGTAGGTGGCAAGGCTTTCTTTTTTTTCTTTCATTAGTGAAACTACAAGAAGTAAAATATATTTTAGTAAACTTGCATAAAATTAACTTGTAAAAAAATCCTAGAATTTACGCTAGAGAACATGAAAGTACCACTAATGTGTATGCAAAACCTACACATTCAAGCAAGATAAAAAAATTACAACTAAAAGAAAATCTTGTTTATCCTTGGGAAAGCTTAATATGTGGTGCCCTCATAAATTATGAGAAATAAAGGTCCTCGTGGTTCAATATGACTATCATTCCATCGAATAAAAATTAAAACCAACCATATTATAAATAAATGATGTGCAAAGGAAAGGTTGGCATAAGGTAAATATACATAATATGGAAGATCACAACTCTTATTTAAGACAATAAATAATTAGAAAAAATAAAAAAGTCAACAAAATATGGGTAGGATTGTGATAGCCCTCAGATTGAAGATCTTCCTCCCATCCATTATCTTTGATGAGCAAGGAGTATTTTTTAAGGGTAAATTGATTTTGGATGGGATTATATCCCTTCATGAATCCATGCATTCTATCAATACTGGTGAAAGAAAAGGTATGTTCCTAAAGTTAGACATGAGCAAGGCTTATGATAGAGTTTCATGGAGTTTTTTGGATAAAGTTTTAGCTACCTTTGGTTTTTGTAGATAGTGGAGAAGATGGGTTGGAAGTTGTTATAAGACTGCAAGGTACTATGTTCTAATCCATAATAAACCAACAGGTTTTTTAATAGTAGTAGAGGTCTGAGACAAGGTGACCCCCTCTCTCCTTATATTTTCATTATTATGGTTGAAACACTCGAAAGATACCTCCATGCTACCAAGGCTTCTAGTCAAATAGGGGGCCTTAAACCAGCTCATAATATTGAGGGTATTACTCATTTACAGTTTGTGGATGATACCATTTTACTTGGTAATCCTATTGTGGTAGAGGCAATTGAATTTAAAAGAATCTTAGACCTCTATGAACATGCCTCTCACCAAAATATCAATTTGGACAAGAGCAAGATCTTCATTAACACTAAAGTAGCTCTCTAGAGAAGGGTGGCTAGAGTGATAGGGTGTCCTGTGTCAACCCTACCTTCTTCTTACCTTGGTATGCCTATGTTCGTGGGAACTTGTAAGGCACCTCTTTGGAATGGTTTGGTTGACAGGTTTCAATCCAAACTTATAGGATGGAAAGGTAATCTCTTGTCTCAAGCAGGTAAAGTGTTGTTGGTTAAGAGTGTTTTGTAGGCTATCCCCATTTATCTTCTCTCCCTTTTCAAGATCCTTGCTAAAGTTTCTAAAATCATAGAAGGAATTAAAAAACAGTTCTTATGGTTAGGATCTGAAGAGAAGAGGAGGATTCATCTTGTAGCTTGGGAAAAAATATGCCATCAAAAGAAGCATGGTGGCCTTGGTCCGAGGAGACTCAACCTAGTTAATAGTGCTATGGCAGCCAAGGTGGGATGGAGAGTTCTAAGGGATGGTCAGACTCTTTGGGCAAGGATTCTTAAAGAAAAATATCTTGACAACCAGGAGGATACCAGATTTCTCATAATTCAGGACCCTTGTCGTGGCTCTTCTTTATGGAACCACTTGGTGGAGGCTAGGGAGGCCTTGTGGAAGGGTGTGAAATGGCGTGTTGGAGATGGGACCTCTATAAGTTTTTGGGAAGATGCCTGGTTAGATGACAACCCTTTAGCCAACAATGATATTTTCTCTAATCTGAAAGAGGATCTAGAAGATAGATATGGTAAAAAGGTTTGTGATTACATGACTTTATTGGATAACCAGTTGAGCTGGAAATATTTAGAGGTAGACCCTGAGAATTTGGAGGCTTTAAACCTCCTTAAAGCTAAACTAAAGGCTTATTACTTAGGTGTTGTTAGGTATAGAGACTCTGTGGTTTGGAGCAGAACTAAGAATGGGGAATTCAACGTGAAGACAACCTATGATCTTTTGGATTTTGTTGTAGATAATGGTTTCCCTTGGAATAGAATTTGGGGTAAGAAAGCTATTCCTAAACTAGAGATTTTTCTTTGGGAAGCAGTCCAGAATAAGATCCTAACAGTGGATAATCTTAAGAAGAGAGGTTTTCAGTTTCCTAATAGATGCAGTTTATGTGAAAAGGTAGAAGAATCAGTGGAACACATCTTCTTGGAATGTCCCTATGCTCTAAATATTTTCTAGCTCCTCATCAACAGGATGGGCATCTCTTGGGTGATGCCTTCTAATATGGTTTTGTGGTTACAACAATGGGAGAACCCCTTTTTCAGTCCTCGTCTTAATGTAATTTGGAACCTGATTCCATTTCATTTTGTGTGGGGAGTATGGTTAGAGAGGAACAGGAGAATTTTTAGAGGGGAAAAAAGGTCTACAATGAGAAGTTTTGGAAGTATCACCCACTTTTTAGAGGAGAATGTTAAATCTATCAAGTACCCTATCAAGCCAGAGAATACTGAAGAGACTATGATAGCTAAGGCATGGAATTTGGAACCTATTAGTGGTGGAGAGGCAAATGTTCAGGTTAGAACTGATGTAAAATGGCAACCACCTCGAGATGACTGGTTGAAGTTAAATTTTGATGGGGCATCCAAAGGTAACCCAGGTAAGGCCGGAGTAGGAGCAATTTTGAGGGACAATCAGGGTAGATTGGTGGGGGCAACCTGCAAGTTTTTGGGAATTACTACTAGTCATAAAGCTGAAGTTAATGCTTTACATCTGGGTGCAAAGCTAGCCAAGGATCTAGGTGCTAAAAAAGTTATCTTTGAAGGAGACTCCTTGAATATTATCAATATTTTGAAAAAGGAGGGAGAAGCTAATTGGCAAATTGATTACATTGTGCAAGATATTAGAGAGATTGTAAAGCATTTTGAAGAAGTTGACTTTGTTCATGTCTATAGAGAAGGTAACAAACCAGCAGACTGGCTGGCGAACTTTGGTGCCATTAAAGAAGAGGATACGAGATGGATCCCCCTGGGGTGGTCCATGAGGACTTAGAAAAGTTCACGACGGAGGACTGCAACTAATTGGGGTCTAGGATGGATACTGTTTGTCTTGCATCCAGGGGATCTCTGGCTATTTGCCCTTGGAAGCTGTGTAATTGATGGGCTGAATTTGTGTTGTAAAAGGGTTTGGGCCCTTTCAAAATCTTATTTTTACCCTAATAAAAAAATAAAATATGGGTAGGATTGAAATTAGAGGACCCCTATCTTGGGGAACAATTTCAATAAAATGTTGATAGAAAAATGAGATATTTCTTTTTATACCAAAATAGATGACATAAATGGGGTAAGAAGAGAGTTGGAGTGTTGCATTCAATATTTTTAGGTGTCACTCTTCTACATGCAAAACGATGCACCACAAGTGTATTTTATTTGTTTGAAGAAAATCATCTCATTAAGATGACATCATTATTTGGTGAACTGAAATATTATATAACATTCAAAACTACTATGCAATAAAGAAAACAACATCAATGGTTTATTTTTTTCATAAAATTTAGCTAAAATAATGTAAAGGAGTTAAAAGTAGGAAAATGAGCCACTAAAAATATAATTAGAGTGAATGTATTGATCAGGATATAGAAAGTTGGAATGGATTTAAAAATGTAATATGGGGCCAAAATGGTTGGTTCATCCTACTTTGTCATAAAACATAACTCTTGCACACATCATCAAACAATAAAGATTAAGGGGATTTTTCATAGGGCTTATTGTACTATGGAGGATCATATTTGGCTATGTGCATATTGCCCCTTAGGGTAAGTAATTAATATAATTGTTTTATGCTAAAGGAATTTTTCCCAAGAGATATATTGAATCTCAGGACTTGATTTAACTATTAAGTTCATCAAAACCAAAAATATGCATATGAAAGAAAGAAGAAGTTTTTAATTTTCTTTAAATAAAACTCAAATTTAAAAATCAACTTATAATGACAAGATATGTATAAATAGGAATCCCTCAAAATAAATATTCAACTTTATCATTACATTTTGAATGTATGAAAACTTTAAGATCATCTTCTCCAATTATTGCTTTTATGTATGAGCAAATTGAAAAATAAGGGAGAAAATAGGGTTTTAGAGTAACATAAAAAATAAAAAAACCCATTTATAAATAATTTTCAATAACATTGGTTTAGAAATTGAGCTTAGGCCCACGAGGTTAAAATTGACTATTGCAATGGTGACAAGAGCTAACCCATAGAGGCATCACACTCAATAGATCCAAGTAAATACCAACAAACTAGATATTTCATTTTTTAAGGATAAATTTAAAATTCAAATAAATATTTCAAGCTATTTGTAGGACTTGAAAACTAACAAGTTAGAATTGATAGATGTGGTGAAAAAATTGATGGGTTACTTTTCATATGTAAAGTTAGTCATTTTTGGAGGATAATGAGGAAAAATATAAGTTTATGGAGATGCATATGAAACCATAATTTAAATATTTACATGGTTTTTAACTACCAAGTCAACGGTACTTCAATGCCAATAATTTAATGGTTGAAAAGATAGAGTAGACTCACTTTTTGATAGGTAACTCTAGTAGTCCAAACATTGGAAGCACCAAGATCAATATGCCTATGTTTTCTATGCCTTACCTCCCTATGTTGTGGTTTAGAAAGTCATTCATTAGTATTTCATATGCATGATTTGTAAGGGATAACGTAGGGTATATGCTTTTATGGTCATAGGGAAATCCTATTAAAGGCATGAAGGCTTAGGCTATCTATGATTGGGAAGTTGAGACACTCAATATATCATGATTTGTATGATGTGGATCAGAAGCAAAAAATTGATTGATTCATCCAACTCTAGCTATGGGGTGGATTATTTGTGATTCTTGTAATATTACTCATTCATGACATAGAATCTCATAATGGCTTTCAAGATTATAATATGGAAAAATCCTCATCTTGATTGAAAGAAGACTATGCAGGTTAATGTTAGGGGATGCCACTACGAAGTAAAGACATCATTAGTTGTCCATATGGGAACATGTTGAGCATTTAATACCATGAAGATGTGGAGTTGAAAGTGATTGATAAAATCCAAATAAGAAGAGTTTCATGTGATTAAATGATATTTTATAAATATTTACCAAATAATTCTACCATTGAGATCGTAGAAAGACACCCTCTTAAGACATCAAAAGAGGCGATTTTTTCAAGGAGCACTTAAGGTGATAGTAGTTTAATCTCTTTGTACTTATTGGGAGCATCCCTCCACTTAGTCCAATTTAGGAAGATAGATGGGGATGATCATGATGATATACTGAGAAGGTGAGAGAGTGGGAAACTAGAATCCAAATAAGATCCATTCTAATACAACATGCATAAATATGATGACCTTTAAATTAGGAAGACCTAGATATTATTTGGAAAGTCTTCCTCGGACTTGTTGAATCCTATCTCGATTTAAACTAGACATGAAGAGGATTTAGTAAGTGAATTGAATATCTTACCTTTTTTTTTTAAGATTAGTAATAAAAAGACTTATGTAAAGGGATGATCAAGAAGTCATAACATATTGCATGTGATAGAGAGAAAATATGTGTGATGAGTGCTCATTAGAAATATTCTCATGGATACCTTGATAGGATTAATGAGAGTTGTCCTTGAATATTTGTGTATGGACATGAGTATGCCACTCAATAAAAGTTGTCTCATTGGTGTATATACCTCTATTACTATATGATTTAACAATTTATTGAGATTTAAAAATGGTGATAGGCATAGGTTTATATGGTAAGTGTTGAATGGAAGAGGGTTGTGCTCAATGAGTAGTGTACACCCTCCATTTATTGGAAGGTAACTATCATGTGAGATATGCTTAGGAGGAATCATCACTCCTATGAGAACTACCCAATCTCACATGGTTCCAAAGCACAAATTGTGACTATGAATATCCACGTGGAAAAATATTTATACATAAATGACACTTTCTTGTTCCTTTGTATGTTATACGACTCATTTATGCTTATGAATTGATCTCTTCATATTGACTTTGGATTTATGACTTGCTTTATGGATTATGAACCTGTAATTTTTTGGATATTTGATTTTAATTTGAAATGGCTTAAAATATTTTTAATGGTAATTGGTATTGAATGAAATACAAATGTACGAATGTGGAGAAATAAATGGTAATAAAAAGTTCACTCCAAATATTTCAAATGCATATTTTAATAGAGCAAACAAAAATAATGGAAAAGTATAATATAACAAACATTAACTTGGGATCTAATATCGATATATTGAAAATTAATCAATATTAGTGCTTGTCACAATACTTCCCTAAAAAATTAACATGTAAAACAAGTTAGATCCTACCTAGGAAGGGAAATGGGACATGTGTGCTAGAGAAAATCTAAGATATGTATATCCAAATTTATCTTATATTCTTTGAAAATGGCCCTAAATAAGGTGGTAGATAGACCTTGAGATAAGAAGTATCCATAGATAGCTTTAGGGTCTTCCAATATATTTAGCCCTAGCCTTAGAAGCCCATATTTCTTATTTTTCCTACTCAAATATGTAACAACTATATAAAATGCTACAAGGTCAATTTAATATGTTAGATTCATATAAGGCAATAATGCCAATCATTGTAGTAATGACTATCCTTTAGGACAATTATCAATATTATTATTTCTAAAGCTAGAACTCCTATTATATATGTTGAAGTGAAAATAATCTTAAAACTCCTTTTATTTTTTGGGTTTCTATGGCCATGTTAAACCATTCCTAAATTCTCACACTTGGTTTCTTTAAGACCAACAACATTGCCCTTAGGAATCCAACATTTGTTGATATGGAATTTATGAACACACACACACACACACACATATGATATTAAACAAGTCATTTTAGCATCTTATATCCAATTATCATATGAAGTAGAAAAATAATACAAAATAGGAACTTATTTCTATTCCTCTTATAGTGAATTCTCACTACATTTAGGAGGAGTATGCACCTTGGAAAAATTTTTAGAAGAAGGCTTTGGTGGGAAGTAAGGTAACCAAGATTCAATAAGAGGCAGCGACAAGTGCATGGGACCAGTAACTAGTATTTTTTTAGTTAGAGTCGACAAAAAAGAAAATAGAACTGGATCCCCAATAAAAATCCAAAGCTATAATGCATGCAACTGGAAGAAAATAATGACTGGGGCACACCCTCCCAACTCAAAAATCTAGTAATTGTAGGCTAGCGGTGATAACTGAGACATTAGATAGGAGTAGATAAAATGTCAATGACAAGATGAACCAACTGGACCAAGCATAAGAGAACCAAGATTATGGGTGAAAGGTAAAGGGGGAGTGGTCACCCAGATTTCTATCAAGCTTGCACCACCTAGCCCCCCCCCCCCCCCCCCCCCCCCCCCCCCCCCCCCCCCCCCCCCCCCCCCCCGATTCTAAGATTTAGGATGCCAAATTTTGCATTAGAGGCTCCTTGGTCAAGCTTGCACCACCTAGGCTCTTTTCTCTAAACCCCACTCATTGTGTCGAGGTGCTTATTCTTATGAGATGTACGATTTTCCTTATACAAGGAAGTAAAACATTAAAGACATCATGAAACCTATTGAGGAGCGACCACCGACCTAGCCAAACATTATTGGTAAGAGATATCAATGTTCAATCATTGCAGATTCCTAGCCAAAACCAAGGAGTTTTTAAAACCATTGAAAAAATGTTGCAATTGAATTCTAAACTTGCTTTATTTTCAATAGAACAACATAAAATACCTCAAAATATACAAGATTAAAAATATCAAGCCTAATCTCTTAAAACCATATAGTAAATGATACAAGACTTGCATGTTTTTTGGAGAAAATTTAGAAAAAAATATTACATAGATTGAAAGAACTACCATCAAAAGTACCACAATCACAATAAATGTAAAATTAATATCATAAACAAGAATACCAAAGGCCTCCCCTACCATGATTAGGCCATATTTTATCTTGTTATAAGCAACAAAAACTATGCTTTTCATTTTTCATGTGCTAGTAATGGATTTAAGAGTGCAATGTGCTAATATTTAAGGATAAATACAATGATTAATTTAAAATTCTTTGCCATATTGTTCTAACTAGTTTTGTGTAGTTTTTAGGATTATTATTGCATTAAAATTATGAGATTTTGTTTTCCCTTTAATTGGGATAACTATATGACTACAAGTGTAAACATGGAAAGATTGTTTGCAGGGTTCTTGATTTTATTTTGGCACTATTGAAGAACTTATGGCGTATTGGTGTTGAACATTTACGAGGAGGATAAAATTTATTAGAAATACTAACATTTAGGATGACACACCAAAATCCTTTATTTTAGGGGTAGGGAAGTGAAGCAAGATAGGTGGCAAGTTAATGTGTGAAAATTTTGGTGCTTTGTGGTAATTTAATCGAGCGATTGGAGATGCACATTGTTCTAGGGAGCTATTATGAAATAATAAGTCATAATGCATTCCTAGATGCACATTGTTCTAGGGAGCGATTGGATATGCACATTGTTCTAAGTATGGATTTCAAGGATGGTAGAACACACCAACATAGAAAATCCAACCCAAGATACACCAACACAACAACAATGACTTACTCTACACCAATATTTTCAAACTATTGGAACATTTTCAATCTATTGGAGACACCTAATTTTATCCATTTCTAAGTGTCACAGGATAAATTTAGCAATAGTTAGAATAGGATGGTAGAGGTGACATAATTGAATTATTTTGGTTGAAAATATTTTAACTATATTGTTATTCTAGTAACGGTGGAGATCTTTTTCTCGAAATTAATATTGTGTTTGATAGAGTAGTTAAGAATAATATAATATATATGGATGTAATGTAGAATGTAAGTCTTCTACTACTCCTACTAAGAATTTTTAGACTACAAATTTGTATTTGAACTCCTTTATATTTTCTAATTAGTAGAATGCTTCTTTCTCGCCATTTTGATTGTATTGTGTAATTTGATATTGAGTTAAGTCTCACTCTCCACCTGGATGAGGAACAAGGGTCCACTCCGATAGCATGGTGATGAGTCCTTTATAGTACTAGCATACTTACCAGGTATGCCTTGAATTACTTTCATTGAGTGCATTGTTGTTCTTGCTTTGATTGCATTTTATTCTTTGTTACTTGTAGTAGTGTTCATTTTGTTGTTATTAGTTTATTATATCCTAAGATAGAGTATATTTGTTAGCTCATAACTTATTTTCCTAAAAAGAGTAACATTTTTTCTTGAAAAGTATAATTTATTTTCTTGTAAAAGCGTGATTTACTTTCTAATAGAAGTGTGATTGAATGATATTACTATAACTGTATTTCTTTTCCTACAACTAAAATTCTCTTTCTATAAATTGCTTTTTTATTTTAATGAATCCACTCTCATAAGAAACACTCTAGAAACCTTGATACCTAAACTACACAAACATTCCTAGCATATACAACCATAGGATGATGACCTATGTTGACAAACTAAAGTGACTAAAGTGTGAGAATTGACAACAATCATTACTTTTTGGTGTCGTTGTTGGGGAAAACATAGGCATTGCTAAAAAATATTTGTGATATATCAAACATTAAACTTTCCTATAAATATCACTTTATTCAAACCCCTAATAATTTAGGGACTATTAGGGAGAGAATTCATAGTAGGGACATTGATGTCATTGAAAGTAAAATTAAGGTATTATTTTGCATTGCGGTAATCGTAAAACCAAACAATATGCTTTCTAGATTTAGGGGTTCTCTTTGTTTTGATCATTTTCAATAAATAGTATTTCATGTTAAAATATAATGTATGAACAAACTTAGATATTCAAGAGGAATATTTGTTATACGAAACCCCCCTCAAGCCATAGGAAATTGATAACAAAACCAAGGCATTGAATTAAAGGTTGGGCCTTCTATAGCTGCAAAAAAATTAGGAGAAAATCCTAAGGGAGAACAACATCAATCAATCACTCCCTCAAAAGACTCTTTGAATACTTAACAACTATTTCCATATTAGAGTCTCAAAAACTTGAGGGAAAATCAAGTAGTTTGCCTCCACCAAGCCCAAACAATACACCTAAAAGTTAAAAAATAATTTACAATATTTTTTGGGAAAATATAAATATGGGGGATAGAAAAAGTAACACATATAACATTGGACAAGGCAACATACATAACATTATACAAGGTACATAGAAAATACTAGACAAGGTAGTAATGGAAACCGAACATTCATATATCCTATCTGATTAAATCCTAATATATAGGGGCCTATAAAAAATATTTTGCCATCTATATTACTAAATTTCAAGGGAGTATTGTACAATGATCTACACCAGTTCTTGGTTGAATTTATTTTTTTTTTCAAACTTATGATTACATAAATGATAACCAAAAATTAAAATTGTACCCATCAACTCTCAAATATGTGGCTATGTGTTGGTTCATGGGATTAGAACCAAATTCCATACTCATGAGTAGATATGAAAAGAATTTTCTTGGATAGATACCAAGAATATTGTAGGGTAAAATATCGAAAGGAGTAACTTTTTAGGATAAAACAACAAGAAGATGAAAACCTCAAAGATTACTTAGACCCATTCTTGTTCATGCACAAAATATGCATGAATGGGTTATATTAGGAAATTAGTAGAACAATAATCCTAAGAGGTCTATTGGAAGATTCACTCAAAGCCTTGAACCTTATGGGGAAAGGTGATGTGACAAAATTGACTTCACAAAAATCATGAAATTCTATAGGAATTACTCATGCACTAAGGTAGGAAGTCATTCCCATAATTTAAAGTTCAATGTTGATAAGAGTAGCGATGACATAGAAGAATTCATGGAGGAAATTATTAATCTTAAGACTGACATCTTAGCACATCTCTATACTACCTTCGATTAAATGCAAGCAACTAAAAATTCCACTAATCATCTAGCAATGTATTATATCAGGTGTAGGAAAAAGCTGAAAATCCATGAATACCATTTGAATAGAACCAATATTTCTAATATTTGGAAAAAGGGGTATATTACAAACCATTGTGATATTTTAATAGATAATAAAAATACCATAGGGAACAATAACCAATCCAGATAGAAACTTAATTTTATGGGGCAAAGGCAAAGGAATAATTTCCCATGTAAAATTCAGTACACCCCAAGAGCCCCTATGAATTGAATTCCCATTCCACCCAATTTATGGTCCATACCTTTATCCATGACACAACCTACACAACATTGGGGTCAATACCCTTGGTCCCTACCTCAAGAGTGACCTACCCAAGGGTGGTCAAATCAACCATAGAAACCACAACCTCCATAAAAACCAACAATGGGCACCATAAAGAGTACATAACCAAACTTATGAGAGGTAACAATGGTTTCAAAATAAATAAGTATTGTTTTTTGGACTAGCCAATGCTCCTCAATAGACTCAACCACAACCAATTAAACAACCTCCACTTTCAACACAACTTGTAGTTGCCCCAAATAATACTAGATAGACACCACCTATCTATGCTATTGAAACAATAATCACGGTCAAAATCAACACTATCAACTATGATAATATAAAATTGCATTCAATAAGAATACTCTTTGACTCAACTTCACATACTATCATAGAGTTGGATGATGAAGAGACACAACCACACAAGCCAAAGCAACAAAAGTCTCTTTTGACCAAGGATGTAACTACTCCATAAAATCTTCCAAGTTCTTTCCAATAACCACCCTATCCAAACCACTTTATGACAAAGCAAGAACCTCTAGAATAACATGATATTATCAAGGAATTGAACTTAATTAACATTATTATTTATTTATTACATGTTATTAAGGAAGTGCCTCTATTGAACAAGACTGTCAAGGACCTCTTCATTAAGAAACTAGGATGAAAAAGAAAAACCAACCCCCAAACTATCCATGTAGATGGAAAATCGATAAATCTTCTTGTGGATAAACTAGTCCTACCTAAATATGGTGACCCAAGTAGTCCTATCATCACAATATTAATTGGTACTACCAAAATATCCAATTTATTGATCGACCTAGGCATACTCATCAATGTTATGACAAAAGAGATAATGGACAAATTACACCTCACAACCATATGTCCAACAACCACAATACTTGAGATGGTGGATCGATCAACCACAAAACGTGAAGGTATAATAGAAAATATCCCTGTGACAATTGCTACATGGGAATATCTTGTTGACTTTCTAGTATTGCAACCCTATACCTTTGCAAATGGTTATCCATTGATCCTTGGTAGACCATGGATTTCCACAACCGTTGCATTCATAGATTGTAGATCATGATATATGACCATTTCAAATGGATAGACTCTAAGAAAATTTTATTATACCCTCTAGCTAAGCCTTCAATGGATTTTTTTAGAAACTTGTGGGTTGATCTAGATTAAAAGAACCTTTCATCCTTAGCTACAATCACTATCAAAGAGCATGTTGAAGAATTAGATTCATTGGAAATAACTTTTTTTGAGGATGAAATCATCTTAGTAAGCACTTGTATTAATGAAAATAAAATTAATGTCCATCAACTCCTTTAGAGGTATGGGTGTGATGAACTTGAACACTTGCCACCCTTACCCTTTAAATAAAGTCAATTTAGCATGACACATGGTGGACAATGCTATGATTTTCCTTCTCTTTAATATTCTTTAACAAATATCATTCTTTCTGGAATCACCTCTAATAAAAATTATAGAGTACTCAAATCCTTATTACCTCACCATTTCCATTTTTAATTCCTTTATGAAGACATTTAAAGGAATCAATTTGGTGCATCCAAGCACCAAAAATATTGAAATACAACTAGGCAAAACACTGAATATCAATATTTGGTTGTATGATGAATAAGAAGCAATTATTTGATGTGCTAAAGAAATATACCAATGCTTTTGCATGGGATTAGAATGTCATGAATGGTATTCATCTTGATATCTATACCCATCACATCTATACCAAATATGTGAAACATGTTCAAGAACCCCAAAGATGGATAAATCCTACACTACGAGATATAGTAAAAAGTGATATTGAAAAACTATTAGCAATGAGATTTATCTACCCAATATTTGATAGCTAATAGGTATCCCCATTGGTTATAGTTTCTAGAAATAATGACACATGGTGTGCTTGTCATTTATCAATAACTAGACAAGGCCATATACAAGGATCACTTCCCATTTCCATTTATTGATCAAGTTCTAGATACACTCATAGGAAAGAAATATTTCTCTTATCTTGATGTTCTATTAGGTATAACCAAATCTAGGTAGCTCCAAAAGACCAATAAAATATAACTTGGACATGTCCTTGGGGCATATTTGCATATAGAGTCTTACCTTTTAGCCTCTAAAATGCTCCCGCTACATTCTATCAAGCAATATTGGTGATATTTGTTGATCTCACTAATGAGTGCATTGATGTCTATATGGATGAATACATTGTCTATGATGATTATTCTAATCAATTTTTACAAAATTTTGACAAAGTTCACTCTTTGTGAAATCCAAAACCTATCTCTAAGTCATGAAAAATGTTTGATGATGATGACGGATGCAGGCTTAATATTAAGACATTATATCTCACACAAAGGTATTAAAGTTGATAAAAAAATATTAAGATTATCAAACAAATTCCACCTCTAGAAACAAAAATAAATATTCCATTTTTCTAAGGACACAATGGCTATTATCATTGTTCTATCTAGAATTTTAGTAAAGTTGTAGCTCCATATTTACTCTATTAGCAAAGTATGTTGAATTTATATGGATGAATGCATTTAAAAATGCATTTGACACCTTTAAAATAAAAGCTCACTTTTTTCCTTGTACTATGAGGTCCAAATTGGTCACTCCCAATCCATATTCATATTGATACATCTAACAATACACTAGGAATAGTATTAGGCCAAGAGGATGAAGGAAAACCTTATTCTATTTTGTTGTATTTTAAGCCAAATTATCTTAGTCCCAATGTTTTAGATATTGAGTAGTATCAAATATAATATCAATTAAAATATAAGTTTGTCAATATAAATAATAATAACATTCAAGAGGGCGAGAGGGTTAGAGAGAGAGAGATAGTATGAAAGAGGGAGAGGGATCAGGAGCGAAGATTGTTTGGGCTTCCAGGTTGGTCTAGTTTCGATGGGGACTGGGGTGGACCCGGATCCCCTGAATCCCTCAAATTCTATGACTCCAATAGAGTCTTTTTTGGAAGTCCCATGCAATTTGCCTATCTTGGGTAGGAAGCTCTTCCATTTGTTGTGTTTGTATGGGAAATTGGAGTTTTGTAGGAAGTTTGCTTTTTGTAGGAGTGTTCCTTAGTGTTTGTGGGTGCAAGATATTTGTTGGTGGTGCTTCTGTGGTGGATCCTAGAGTTGTTTTTCCTAGGAAAATGTATCCTAGTGTGAATCCTAAGATGTTCCCATGGTCTATCCCTTCTATGGAATCTATGTTTATCCAAAGAAGTTTAAAATTTAATTTGTAGAAGTGAATAGAACTACAACCTGTAAGGATTTTTATGTTGATCCTAGTGTGAATCTATCAAAGAATGGGGACCATATCATTATTCTTGTCATTCTTGGATATATTTTCTCTCCTAAGGCCTATGTGCTAGGTTGGGAAAAGATTAAAATTGCTAAAGCAGAGGTGTGTGGGATTTTGATAGCATTGGATTTTTTGTTGGCCTTGAAGACGACTTGAATAAGAAAAAAATTGTGGGGTTCTCTTTCTCTTTATAACAGTTGGTTTGGATGGTGTGGTACTTGAGTTTGTTCTTATCAAGACTTCTATCTAGTAGCCCTTATGGTGGTCCATGTGTTGAGCTTGTGGCTTTCAACTGTAATTTTTTATGCTTTCCTAGATTGTTTGGGTTGCTTGGTTTTAGGAAATCTTAGGCAAGCATGCCCAATGGCTAGAGTCCCAAGATGTGTAGTTCTGGTGTTTCTCCATTAGGGGAGCTAGGTTTTTGAGGCCTAGGGTTTGTGTATCAGGATTGCAAAGAGTCCCTTCCCCCATGGATTGGGAATTTTTTTTTCAAATTGATCCTTTCAAATTTCCTTGATGTGAGAGTGTGTTTCCTAGTTTGGGAGAGAAATGGTAAATTTGTTTTTTTTTTTAATTTTCTTAGAGAGGATCCACATTTCTTGGCTTGGGTAGGAAACTATTTGTTGTAATTTTAATGTTGGATCAGTTCTTGGTGATGTGGGTAGTTCTCAATATTATCTTTGGGTTTGAGAGTTACTAAATTGGATAGGAAATTTTTTTTTGCTTTCTTAAACGGACTAGATTTGAATAGTTTGGGCAGATCCCAAGCTTCTCCTCAGGATTGGATTTCCTATCTTGTTGTTATGTTTAATTTAAATGATTGATGGACTTGATGGATTGATGGATCTCAAGATTTCCTTGGCATTCATGTTATGTTTAAATATCAAATTGTAGGAGATAATGTAGGATCCTAGGGATTTGACTCTTCATTTTGTTCTTTGTTTCCTGGATCTTGGTTTGTAGGATCTTATTTTCTTGCTCAAATTCTCTTCTTGATTTCTCTTGAAACCATCTTATCATGGTTCTATCCTATTGTAAGTGGATTGGGGACCCTTTATTCCCCTTATTTGATTTGTAAAATGTTCGAGGAGCCTTTCAAAACCCCTTCTTAAATATAATAAAACAACATTCAAGAAAATATCAAATATGAATAATAAATGGCAAAAATTATTCATGCAATAATTATTATTGAATTGCTTAAAATATGCACACAAGCTTCAATATTATTAATGCTTGAATATGATCTTTATAGATCCATTTGATATACAATACATGGAGCTTTATCTCCAT
This sequence comes from Wollemia nobilis, assembly GCA_028583015.1. Lineage (NCBI taxonomy): Eukaryota > Viridiplantae > Streptophyta > Pinopsida > Araucariales > Araucariaceae > Wollemia > Wollemia nobilis. The sequence goes on from JAQPPZ010001362.1 coordinate 80,106, forward strand.
AATATAGCCTTACAAATATGACTTTTCATGTACTTGATTATTGCTCTCCTCACATATCCAGGAGATGCATCTTTTCCTATTCCATGTATAAGATAAATCCTCTCATGTCCTTTGGCTTCTTATCTTTCCACTTTTATACAAGACTATTTACGTCTCTACTTACTTGCACACTTAACTCTATGACACTTGCACATTTCTACATGACACACATACTTCTACATGCACACATAATACATGACACTTGTGCACATTCTCTCATTACATATTTGCACACTTACTTACATAACACTTGTGAATATCTTGCACATAGACACTTACATAAAATGGAAATATAAAACTCACTCCTAAACTATTGAATCAAACCCTATTCTAATATTTACATCATACCATAGGTACAATGGGGGTACATTAGTATGTATCAAATAATGTAATATTCTCTAACACCCCCATGTATTTGTTAGATTTTGAGGCTTATTACTTAAGATAATAAAACTTATAGAAATGAAATAAAGTACCAAACTAATGTATACACAAAAATATGCCATAAAGAACTACTAAATAACTACTGTAGTAACTCAAATAAATACTATTACTATATGATTTAACAATTTATTGAGATTTAAAAAAGGTTATAGGCATAGGTTTAGATGGCAAGTGTCAAATGGAAGAGGTTTGTGCTCAATGAGTAGTGTACACCCTCCATTTATTGGAAGATGACTATCATGTGAGATATGCTTAGGAGGAATCTTCACTCCTATGAGAACTACCCAATCTCACATGGTTCCAAAGCACATATTGTGACTATGAATATCCACGTGGAAAAATATTTATACATACATGACACTTTCTTGTCCCTTTGTATGTTATACGACTCATTTATGCTTATGACTTGATATCTTCATATTGATTTTGGATTTATGACTTCTTTACGGATTATGAACCTGTCATTTTTTGGATATTTGATTTTAATTTGAAATGACTTAAAATATTTCTAATGGTAATTTGTATTGAATGAAATACAAATGTACAAATGTGGAGAAATAAATGGTAATAAAAAGTTCACTCCAAATATTTCAAATGCATATTTTAATAGAGCAAACAAAAAGAATGGAAAAGTATAATATAACAAATACTAACTTGGGATCTATTATCGATATATTGAAAATTAATCAATATTAGTGCTTGTCACAATACTTCCCTAAAAAATTAACATATAAAACAAGTTAGATCCTACCTAGGAAGGGAAATGGGACATGTATGCTAGAGAAAATATAAGATATGTATATCTAAATTTATCTTATATTCCTTGAAAATGGCACTAAATAAGGTGGTAGATAGACCTTGAGATAAGAAGTATCCATAGATAGCTTTAGGGTCTTCCAATATATTTAGCCCTAGCCTTAGAAGCCCATATTTCTTATTTTTTTTACTCAAATATGTAACAACTATATAAAATGCTACAAGGTCAATTTAATATGTTAGATTCATATAAGGAAATAATGGCAATCATCGTAGTAATGACTATCCTTTAGGACAATTATCAATATTATTATTTCTAAAACTAGAACTCCTATTATATATGTTGAAGTGAAAATAATATTAAAACTCTTTTATTTTTTGGGTTTCTATGGCCATGTTAAACCATTCCTAAATTATCACACTTGGTTTCTTTAAGGCCAACAACATTGCCCTTAGGAATCCAACATTTGTTGAGATGGAATATATGAACACACACACACACACACACACATATATTAACCCTTAGGAATCCAACATTTGTTGAGATGGAATATATGCACACACACACACACACATATATATATATATATATATATATGTATATATATATATATATATATATATCATATCAACAAATGTTGATTCCAAGGGAAAGTGTGTGGCCAAAAAAAAACAAAAAATTAAAAAAAAAAAAAAAATAAAAAAAAAACAAAAAAAAAAAAAAAAAAAAAAAATTTAAAAAAAAAAAAAAAAAAAAAAAAAAACACAATATTATTATTTCTAAACTAGAACTCCTATTATATATGTTGAAGTGAAAATAATATTAAAACCTTTTTTTTTTGGGTTTCCGGCCATTTAAACCAAACCCAAAAAAACCACCTTTTTTTTAAAACCCCAACAAAACCCCACAAAAACCAAAAATTTTTTAATGGAAACACACACACACACACACACACACACACACACACACACACACGATATATATATATATATATATAATGTCAAAAAAGTCATTTTAGCATCTTATATCCAATTATAAATTCAAATTAGTAGATGAAGTAGAAAAATAATACAAATAGGAACTTCTTTCTATTCCTCTTGTAGTGAATTCTCACTACATTTAGGAGTATGCACCTTGGTCAATTTTGTAGATAAAGGCTTTTGTGGGAATTAAGGTAACCGAGATTCGGGAGGAAGAAGAGACAAGTGCATGGGATTGGTAACCAGGATTTTCTAGTTAGGGTCAAGAAAAAAGAAAATAGAACTGGATCCCCAATAAAAACCCAAATCTATAATGCATGCAACTGGAAGAAAATAATGACTGGGGCACACCCTCCCAACTCAAACATCTAGTAATTGTTGGCTAGTAGTGATAACTAAGACATTAGATAGGAGTAGATAAAATGTCAATGATAAGATGCACCAAGGACCAAGCATGAGAGAACCATGATTCTGGGTGAAAGGAAAAGGGGGAGTGGTCACCCAAATTTAGGTCAAGATTGCACCACCTAGAATTCTAAGATTTAGGATGCCATTATTTGCACCAGAGGCTCCTTGGTCAAGCTTGCACCACCCAAGATTTTTTCTCTAAACCCCACTAATTGTGTCGAGGTTTTTAGTCTTATGAGATCTATGATCTTCCCTCTACAAGGAATTAAAACATTAAATACATCATGAAACCTATTGAGGAGCGACCATCGACCTAGCCAAACATTACTGGTAAGAGATATCAATGTTCAATAATTGCAAATTCCTAGCCAAAACCAAGGAGTTTGTAAAACCATTTAAGAAATGTTGCAATTGAATTCTAAACTTGCTTGATTTTCAATAGAACAACATAAAATACCTCAAAAGATACAAGATGAAAAACATCAAGCCTAATATATTAAAACCATATAGTAAATGATATAAGACTTGCATGCCTTTTGGAGAAAATTTAGAAAAAATGTTACATAGATTGAAAGAACTACCATCAAAAGTACCACAATCACAATAAATGTAAAATTAATATCATAAAAAACATTACCAAAGGCCTCCCCCACCATTATTAGGCCATATTTTATCTTTTTATGAGCAACAAAAACTATGCTTTTCAATGTTCATGTGTTGGTAATGGATTTGAGAGTGGAATGTGCTAATATTTAAGGATAAATATAATGATTATATAAAATTCTTTACCATATTGTTCTAACCGGTTTTGTGTAGTTTTTAGGATTATTATTGCATTAAAATTATGAGATTTTGTTTTCCCTTTAATTGGGATAACTAGATGATTGCAAGGGTAAACAGGGAAATATTGTTTGCAGGGTTCTTGACTTTATTTTGGTACTATTGAAGAAATTTTGGTGCATTGGTGTTGAACATTTACGAGGACGCTAAAATTTATTAGAAATGCCAACATTTAGGATGATACACTAAAATACTTTATTTTAGAGGTAGGGAAGAGAAGCAAGACAGGTGGCAAGTTGATGTGTGAAAAATTTGGTGCTTTGTGGTGATTTAACCGAGAGATTGGAGATGCACATTGTTCTAGGGAGCTATTATGAAATAATAAGTCATAATGCATTCCTAGAACAGGATAAAATCTGAGTATGGATTTCAAGGATGGTAGACCACACCATCATAGGAAAACCAACCCAAGATACACTAACACAACAACGACTTACTCCACACCAATATTTTCAATCTATTGGAGACACCTAATTTTATCCATTTCTAAGTGTCACAGGATAAATTTAGCAATAGTTAGAATAGGATGGTAGAGGTGACATAATTGATTTGTTTTGGTTGAAAATATTTTAACTATATTGCTATTCTAGTAAGGGTGGAGATTTCTTTCTCGCAATTAATATTGTGTTTGATAGAGTAGTTAAGAATACATATAATATATATGGATGTAATGCAGAATGTAAGTCTTCTACTACTCCTACTTAGAATTTTTAGACTGCAAATTTGTATTTGAACTCCTTTATATTTTCTAATTAGTAGAATGCTTCTTTCTCACCATTTTTATTGTGTTGCGTAATTTGATATTGAGTTAAGTCTCACTCTCCACCTAGCTGAGGAGCAAGGGCCCACTCCAATAGCATGGTGATAAGTCCTTTATAGTACTAGCATACTTACTAGGTATGCCTTGAATTACTTTCATTGAGTGCATTGTTGTTATTGCTTTGATTGCATTATATTCTCTGTTACTTATAGTAGTGTTCATTTTGTTGTTATTAGTTTATTATATCCCAAGACAGAGTATATTTGTTAGCTCATAACTTATTTTCCTGAAAAGAGTAACTTTTTTCCTGAAAAGTATAATTTATTTTCTTGCAAAAGTGTGATTTACTTTCTAATAGAAGTGTGATTGAATGATTTTACTATAACTGTAGTTTTTTTCCTACAACTAAATTTCTCTTTCTATAAATTGCTTTTTTTATTTTAATGACTCCACTCTCATAAGAAACAATCTAGAAACCTTGATACCTAAACTACACAAACATTCCTAGCATATACAATCATAGGATGATGACCTAGGTTGACAAACTAAAGTGACTAAAGTGTGATAATTGACAACGATCATCACTTTTTGGTGTCGTTGTTGGGGAAAACATAGGCATTGCTAAAAAATATTTGTGATATATCAAACATTAACCTTTCCTATAAATATCACTTTAGTCAAACCCCTAAGAATTTAGGGAAGATTAGGGAGAGAATTCATAGTAGGGAAATTGATGTCATTGAAATTAAAATTAAGGTATTATTTTGCATTGTGGTAATCGCTAAACCAAACAATATGCTTTCTAGATTTAGGGGTTCTCTTTGTTTTGATCATTTTCAATAAATAGTATTTCATGCTAAAATATTATGTATGAACAAACTTAGAGATTCAAGAGGAATATTTGTTATATGAAACCCCCCTTAAGCCATAGGAAATTGATAACAAAACCAAGGGGTTGAATTAAAGGTTGGGCCTTCTATAGCTGCAAAAAATTTAGGAGAAAGTCCTAAGGGAGAACAACATCAATCAATCACTCCCTCAAAAGACTCTTTGAATACTTAACAACTATTTCCATATTAGAGTCTCAAAAACTTGAGGGAAAATCAAGTAGTTTGCCTCCACCAAGCCCAAACAATACACCTAAAAGTTAAAAAATAATTTACAATATTTTTTGGGAAAATATAAATATGGGGGATAGAAAAAGTAACACATATAACATTGGACAAGGCAACATACATAACATTAGACAAGGTACATAGAAAATATTGGACAAGGCAGTAATGGAAACCAAACATTCATATATCCTATCCGATTAAATCCTAATATATAGGGGCCTATAAAAAATATTTTGCCATCTATATTACTAAATTTCAAGGGAGTATTGTACAAGGATCTAGACCAGTTCTTGGTTGAATTTAAAATTCTTTTTCAAACTTATGATTACACAAATGATAACCAAAAATTAAAAATGTTCCCATTAACTCTCAAATATGTGGCTATGTGTTGGTTCATGGGATTAGAACCAAATTGCATACTCATGAGTAGATATGAAAAGAATGTTCTTGGATAGATAACAAGAATATTGTAGGGTAAAATATCAAAAGGAGTAACTTTTTAGGATAAAACAACAAGAAAATGAAAACCTCAAATATTACTTAGACCCATTCTTGTTCATGCACAAAATATACATGAATGGGTTAGATTAGGAACTTAGTAGAACAATAATCCTAATATGTCTATTGGAAGAGTCATTTAAATCCTTGAACCTTATGGGGAAAGGTGATGTGACAAAATTGACTTCACAAAAATCATGAAATTCTATAGGAATTACTCGTGCACTAGGGTAGGAATTTGTTCCCATAATTTAAAGTTCAATGTTGATAAGAGTAGCGATGACATAGAAGAATTCATGAAGGAAAGTTTTAATCTTAAGACTAAAATCTTAGCACACCTCTCTACTAGCTTCGATTAAATGCAAGCAAATAAGAAATCCATTAATCATCTAGCAATGTATTATATCAGGTATAGGAAAAAGCTCAAACTCCATGAATGCCATTCGAACAATACCAATATTTCTAATATTTGCAAAAAGGGGCATATTACAAACCATTATGATATTTTACTAGATAATAAAAATACCATAGGGAACAATAACCAATACAAAGATGAACTTAATTTTATGGGGCAAAGGCAAAGGAACAATTTCCCATGTAAAATTTAGTACAACCTAAGAGCCCCTATGAATTGAATCCACATTCCACCCAATCTATGGTCCATACCTAGATCCATGACACAACATACACAACATTGGGGTCAATACCCTTGGTCCTTACCTCAAGAGTGACCTACCCAAGGGTGGTCAAATCAACCATGGAAACCACAACCTTCACAAAAACCAACAATGGGCACCATAAAGAGTACATAACCAACCTTATGAGAGGTAACAATGGTTTCAAAATAAATAAGTATTGTTTTTTGGAATATCCAATGCTCCTCAATAGACTCAACCACAACCAATTCAACAACATCCACTTTCGACACAACTTGTAGCTAGCCCAAATAATACTAGATAGACACCACCTATCTATGCTATTGAAACAACAATCATGGTCAAACTCAACACTATCAACTATGATAATATAAAATTGCATTCAAGAAGAATACTCTTTGACTCAACTTCACCCACTATCATAGAGTTGGATTATGAAGAGACACAACCACACAAGCCAAAGCAACAAAAGTCTCTTTAAACCAAGGATGTATGTCCTCCATAAAATATTCAAAGTTCTTTCCAATAACCACCCTATCCAAACCACTTTATGATGAAGCAAGAAACTCTATAATAACATGATATTATTAAGGAATTGAACTACCTTAACATTGTGATTTCTTTATTACATGCTATTAAGGAAGTGCCTCTATTTAAAAATACTATCAAGGACCTCTTCATTAAGAAACTGGGATGAAAAAGAAAAACCAACCCCCAAACTATCCATGTAGATGGAAAATAGATAAATATTCTTGTGGGTAAACTAGTCCTACCTAAATATGATGACCTAGGTAGTCCTATCATCACAATATCAATTGGTACTACCAAAATATACAATTTATTGATTGACCTAGGCATAATCATCAATGTTATGATAAAAGAGACAATGGACAAATTACACCTCACAAACATATGTCAAACAACCACAATACTTGATATGGTGGATTGATCAACCGCAAAATATGAAGGTATAATAGAAAATATCCCTATGACAATTGCTACATGGGAATATCTTGTTGAATTTCTAGTATTGCAAGCATGTACCTTTGTAAATGGTCATCCATTGATCCTTGGTAGACCATGGATTTCCATGACCGTCGCATTCATAGATTGTAGATCATGAGATATGACCATTTCAAATGGGATAGTATCTAAGAAAATTTTATTATACCCTCTAGCTAAGCCTTCAATGGATTTTTTTGGAAACTTATGGGTTGATCTAGATTAAAAGAACATTTCATCCTTAGCTACAATCACTGCCAAAGAGCATGTTGAAGAATTAGATTCATTGGAAATAACTATTTTTGAGGATGAAATCATCTTAGTAAGAACTTGTCTTGATGAAAATAAAATTAGTGTCCATAAAATCCTTTGGAGGGATGGGTGTGATTAAATTAAACACTTGCCACCCTTACCCTTCAAAGACAGTCAATTCAATATGACACATGGTGGACAATGCTATGATTTTCCTTCTATTAAATATTCTTTAAAAAATATCATTCTTTCTAGAATCACCTCTAATAAAAATTATAGAGCACTCCACTCCCTATTACCTCACAATTTCCCTTTTGAATTCCTTTATGAATAAATTTAAAGGAATCAATTTGGTGCATCCAAGCACCAAAAATATTGAAATACAACTAGGCAAAACATTGGATATCAATATTTGGTTGTATGATGAATATGAAGCAAAATTATTTGATGTGCTAAAGAAACACACCAATGATTTTGCATGGGATTAGAATGTCATGAATGGTATTCATCTTGATATCTATACCCATCACATCTATACCAAATATGTGAAACATGTTCAAGAACCCCAAATATGAATAAATACTACACTACGAGATATAGTAAAAACTAAGATTGAAAAACTATTAGCAATGAGGTTTATCTACCCAATATTTGATAGCTAATAGGTATCCCCATTGGTTAATAGTTCTGATAAATAATGACACATGGTGTGCGTGTCAATTATAAAGAACTTGAGAAGGCCACATACAAGGATCACTTCCCATTTCCATTTATTGATCAAGTTCTAGATACACTCATAGGAAAGAAATATTTCTCTTATCTTGATGTTCTAATAGGTATAACCAAATATAGGTAGTTCCAAAAGACTAATAAAATATAACTTAGACATGTCCTTGGGGCATATTTGCATATAGAGTCTTACCTTTTAGCCTCTACAATGTTCCTGCTATATTCTATCAAGCAATATTGGTGATATTTGTTGATCTCACTCATGAGTGCATTGAAGTCTATATGGATGACTACACTGTCTATGATGATTCTTTTGATGAAGTTTTACAAAATTTTGACAAATTTCACTAGTTGTGAAACCCAAAACCTATATCTAAGTCATGAAAAATGTTTGATGATGATGACGGATGTAGGCATAATATTAGGACATTATATCTCACACAAAGGTATTAAAGTTGATAGCAAAAATATTAATATTATCAAACAACTTCCCCCTATAGAAACACATGTAAATACTCAAATTTTCTAAGGACACGATGGCTATTATCATTTTTCTATCTAGAATTTTAGTAAAGTTGTAGTTCCACTATTTACTCTTTTAGAAAAGGATGTTGAATTTAGATGGATGAATACATTTCAAAATGCATTTGACACCTATAAAATAAAATCTCACTTTTGTCCTTGTACTATGAGTTCTAAATTGGTCACTCCCATTCCATATTCATATTGACACATCTAACAATACACTAGGAATAGTATTAGGCAAAGAGGAGAAAGGAAAACCTTATTCTATTTTGTTGTATTTTAAGCCAAATTATCTTAGTCCCAATGTTTTATATCTTGAGTAGTATCAAATATAATATCAATTAAAATATAAGTTGGTCAATATAAATAATAATAACATTCAAGAGGGTGAGAGGGTGAGAGAGAGAGAGAGTATGGAAGAGGGAGAGGGAGCAGGAGCAGAGATGGTTTGGGCTTCCAAGTTGGTCTAGTTCCGATGGGGATTGGGGTGGACCCGGATCCCCTGAATCCCTTAGATTCTATGACTCCAATGGAGTCTTTTTTGGAAGTCCCATGCAAGTAGCATATATTGGGTATGAAGCTCTTCCATTTGTTGTGTTTGGATGGGATAATAGAGTTTTGTGGGAATTTTGCTCTTTGTAGGAGTGTTCCTTAGTGTTTGTGGGTGTAGGTTCTTTGTTGGCGGTCCTTCTGTGGTGGATCCTAGAGTTTTTTTTCCTAGGAACATGTATCCTAGTGTGAATCCTAAGATGTTCCCATGGTATTTCCCTTCTATGGAATCTATGTTGATCCAAAGAAGTTTCAAATTTTATTTGTAGAAGTGAATAGGACTACAACCTATAAGGATTTTGATGTTGATCCTAGTGTGAATCTATCAAATAATGGGGACCATCTCATTATTCATGTGATTCTTGGATATATTTTCTCTCCTGAGGCCTATGTGCTAGGTTGGGAAAATATTCAAATTGCTAAGGCAGAGGTGTGTGTTATTTTGGTAGCATTGGATTTTTTGATGGCCTCGAAGATGACTTGAATAAGAAAAAATTTATGGGGTTCTCTTTCTCTTTATAATAGTTGGTTTGGATGGTGTGGTCCCTAAGTTTGTACTTATCAAGACTTCTATCTAGTAGCCCTGATGGTGGTCCACATGTTGAGCTTGTGTCTTTTGACTATAATTTTTTATGGTTTCCCTAGATTTTATGGGTTGCTTGGTTTTAGGAAATCTTAGGCAAGCATGCCCAATGGATAGAGTCCCAAGATGTGTAGTTATGGTGTTTTTCCATTAGGGGAGCTAGGTTTTCGAGACCTAGGGTTTGTGGATCAGGATTGTAGAGAGTACCTACCCCCATGGCTTGGGCAAGAAATTTTTAAATTGATCCTTTTAAATTTCCTTGGTGTGAGAGTGTGTATCCTGGTTTGGGGGAGAAATGGTAAATTTGATTTTTTTAAAATTTTCTTAGAGAGGATCTGCATTTCTTGTCTTGGTGGAAACTATTTGTTGTAATTTTAATGTTGGATCGATTCTTGGTGGTGTGGGTAGTTCTCAATATTATCCTTGGGTTTAATATTCCTAAATTGGATAGGAAAATTTTTCTTGCTTTCTTAAATGGACTAGATTTGAATAGTTTGGGCGGATCCCAAGCTTCTCCTCAGGATTGGATTTCCTATCTTGTTGTTATGTTTAATTTAAATGATTTATGGAATTGATGGCTTGATGGATCCCAAGGTTTCCTTGGCATTCGTGTTATGTTTAAATATCAAATTGTAGAAGATCATGTAGGATCCTAGGGATTTGACTCTTCCTTTTGTTCTTTGTTTCTTGGATCTTGGTTTGTAGGATCCTGTTTTTCTTACTCAACTTCTCTTATTGATTTCTCTTGCAACCATATTATCATGGTTTTATCCTATTGTAAGTGGATTAGAGACCCTTTATACCCCTTATTTTCTTTGTAAAAGGTTCAAGGAGCCTTTCAAAACCCCTTCTTAAATCTAATAAAAAACAACATTCAAGAAAATATCAAATATGAATAATAAATGGCAAAAATTATTCATGCAATAATTATAGTTGAATTGCTTAAAATATGCACACAAGCTTAAATATTATTAATGCTTTAATATGATCTTTATAGATCCATTTGATATTCAATACAAGGAGCTTTATCTCCATAATATAACCTTACAAAGATGACTTTTCATGTACTTGACTATTGCTCTCCTCACATATCCAGGAGATGCATCTTTTCCTATTCCATGCATAAGATAAATCCTCTCATGTCCTTTGGCTTCTTATCTTGCCACTTGTATACAAGACTCTTGACTTCTCTACTTACTTGCACACTTAACTCTATGACACTTGCACACTTCTACATGACACACATACTTCTACATTAACACCTAATACATGACACTTTTGCACTTTCTCTCATTACACATTTGCACATTTACTTACATGACACTTGTGCATATCTTGCACATAGACACTTACATAAAATGGAAATATAAAACTCACTCCTAAACTATTGAATCAAACCCTATTCTAATATTTACATTGTACCATAGGTACAATAGGGGTACATTAGCATGTATCAAATAATATAATATTCTCTAACACCCCCATGTATTTGTTAGCTTTTGAGGCTTATTACTTAATATAATCAAACTTATAGAAATGAAATAAAGTACCAAACTGATGTATATGATAATAAAAATATTTTGTAAGTATAAAATACTGTAATAACTCAAATAACTACTAAATATACCATAGAGAAATATTTACTAAAATGGAGCCATAGCACTGAAAGAAACAAGTAATGGAATTACGATTATGTCTCTTACATCTCCATATTACCATGTATATAATGTAATGTGACTCTTCATATGAAGCACTCTTGGCCTTACCACTTATAGACTATTCAACTTCCTATTCTATGGACTCATGTACACATGGATAAATGTGCATATTTACATTATTAAATATTATGCACCCTTGTGAATTTATTACAACACATAAAGTAAATCATAATCTAATACATGTACCAAATAATGTAATATACTCCAACACCCCATCTATATTACATTATTTGTTTATTGAAGACTTATCTTCAATATAAATCTTCATATGTGTCTTCACTTTGCATTTGGTTTTCTTCTTGATCATGCTCTTCCTTCTCTTGCTTGTATTTGTGTGTCATGTCACTTTGTAAGCTCTTTTATTATGTTGCACTATCATGTGATTCCTATAGAACAACCTTTTATTTACCTTTGTCCTTGAATTAATGAATCTTCTTTTGCATTGATCCTTCAGAACACTCACTTACAACATCATGATAAGATCCTGAATTTTATGAACTTGAATCATTTATGTTACATGAGGAATGAAATACTTTTTCCAAAAATGACTCACTCACTTTTGCTTTCTTCTTAAGAGATTCAATTACCTCCTTCAATTTCAAGTCTATTTCTTTGTAATGTCTGAGTGTAAGTAGGGTCATATAAACTATGCTTGTGACATTCAAAGGAATCATAATACTAACTTTATCATTATCAATTGTCTCAAACATCATAACTTGTAGATAGTATTCTAATATTTCAAATTCTTCTTCTAATGCTTCCTTATAGATGAAATTTGGAACTAAGTCTAACTTTCCTTTAGATTCTTCAATTATGTCCTTAATTCCAAATTTTATGACATTTACTCTATCTCGTCTAATTGCTTTCTCCATTTCATGGTTTAATGAATTTTTTGAGGTAGACATTATTTTCCCTTCTTAGTATAGAAAATGATTTCTTAGGATTAAAATCGACCTTCTTTTTCTTAGTCACAAAATATAATGTCTCTAAATTTTTGAACTCCTAAGTTGATGTAGAATACCTTATATCTCCAAATTTAGAAATTTAGAAGAATGTATTTGCAATTATTATAAATTTAATTTGTTGTAGAAAACCTTATTACTCCAACTCAATTAAATTGCAAATATTCTAAAATATTTTTGTAACTTTAAATAATTAAACTACAAAACTCTTATATATATATTTCTCCAATGTATTCTACTAGATAATTACTCCTTTAATAATTCTCCAATTTGCTATTATATCTAAGGTTTCAAATATAAACTTATTCTTCTCAAAATACCTTTCCTTTTCACCTTAGAAAATAATATCCTTATAAAATTTCTTATTTCTCCTAACTCAAGCTTATGAGTAGTTTGAATGAAATAAATTACCTTAGGTTTAGAGTTGTATTCTTTGATCAATAACGCTTGGATTCTCTCTACAAATTTTCATTGCGTACATCTATGACTGGCATTGTATTCACACGTGCTATCTTGGGTTGATTTATTGGCTTATTTAAGAGATAACTTCTCCCACTTTGGCTTCAATAAAATTGCACACCAATATTAGCTTTACTTATGTAATTTGTAACCTCCAAAGGTTCTCTTACTGCATCTAATAATTGATATCCTTTGTATGTTTCTACCTACACTAATATCCCATCTTTATTAATGGACTCTTCAATGTTTTAGTGTCTTGGGAGAATGTTTTCTTCATTGGATGTGAATTAATATTTGACCTTCCAGTTTCTACTTACCACTTGGTAGAATGGGTGCTAGACTCTTCAAGTTTTTGTCTTGTATGTGCCACTTGGCACTCCAACTCTTCTACCTCCCTTGCAATATGTTTTCCTTCTCTAGCGGATATTATTGTGGTAATGGACATTACTTGTAATGCTCCTTCAATGCTTCTCCAATGTCAATCAACATGTTGCTTGCATGTAGACTATTCCTCCTATGGTTACTCATTTCTTTCAACATAAATATTTATTTTTCCAATGCTTATTTCATTTTATGCTTCAATGCATTTATCTCAATGTATTCCTACACTTTACTTTTTAGAGTAGTATGCTTGTTTCTCAAGGATAAATATCATTATTTTATTTAATACTTTCATAGGTGGCTTTGTCTCTTCAATGACATCCAATGGTGTAGAGCTTGTCTATGTAGCTTCGATGGTGTGGAGCTTTTATCCATATCTCTCCAATAGTGTAGATATTAATCCACTTCCCTCCTTAGACCAATGGTAACACTCATTTTAAGTGGTAGTTCCTCTTGCTATTTTGAGTGGTAATTTTTCTTCTATAATGATTCTTTCAACATCTCTCGATGCTTGTGCTCATCCAAAAATCTTAAGCTCAAGGTTATGCATAAGGGGTTGGACTCAAAATGTACTTGTAAAAAAATGGCGAATCTTAATCGAAATCAAGGTGAATCCTAAGAAAATCAAATCAATCATCTTCACACCAAAATTTGGGGTATTTGAAGCTCTAAAAAGTAAGGTCATCTTTGGGGCACCTTTTTACCTATTAAATAACATTATAACTTCATAAAAACACCACCATTAGATCAGGATCGAAAAGAGCTTTCCAATAAGTACAAATATGCCTATGTTTGGATATATATTATGGCAAATTGACCCTAAGAAAAATTGGTCTTGAAAATTTTAAGCGAATAGGCCGACGTCGAGGGTCCTCATATTCGCCAATTTTCAATTTTGGAAATCCTAATATTTACCCAATTTACGAATATTCACCACTATGCATAGCCCTACTTAAGCTTATTCTAGTGTCTTTTGACACTTAGAAATTTTACAAAATTTCTAAACCTTATTTGGTCTTCATTTAGCTTAGATTACTGCTTTCACTTTGTTTTAATAAATCTACAATAGCAAGGCATTCACTAAAAATACTATGCACTTCTTATTTCTCCTTAGTATTGCTACTTTGTCTTTGTAGATTGTTAAGATGTAAACACTACTAACACCTTAACTTAAAGAACTCCTTTAATTTCTTAATTTTTTGATTCCAAAATAATGTAATATGGATATAAAATAATAATAATGTGGTGCTCTTAAAATCGATGTATAGCTGATTTAAATACTTGAATAATAGACTTAGATTGCACCAATATTGCATACCTTTCTTTTCTCTATTTTGATAATTTTATTGGTGATTTGATTCACCCAACTTGCTATCTCAAACTTATGAACTTTGCACCAATGTTATCCTTCACTTTTCTCCTTTAACTCTTACCAAATTTGTAGCCTTGCTTGCTGCTCAACTTCTCCTTTTTTGCTGCCAAATAACCTTTCACAAAATTGCTCCAAAACTCTCCAAATTTGCAGCTCTCTATCTGCCTTCAATGTTGTCCATAAAATCTATTTTTGTGGCTACGAATCTCCTTCACACACTCTGAAACTAGAAGCTATTAATTCTACCTAAACTGGTGTTCATAAACCTACAACTCTATAGTAAAATCCTTCCTTCTTTAATTGGCTTAAATCTATAATGAGAGTCTCCAAAATGATGGATTTTGTTGTTGTCTAAACACCTTCAATATCCTATCCATGGGTACTCCAAAATTCTTTGAAGTAGCAAACCTTTTATCTACCAAATAATTAAATTTACAAATTTTATAAATCTTCAAATTTCAAAATTTTCTAAATTTTTAATTTTTCAAATTTGCTAAAATTTTCCTTTTTGGAGTAGAAAACCTTCTCTCTCCAAAATCTAATTTATCAATTTTTTAAAAATTGAATTTTTAAAATATATTGTAAAAACTAATTGCAAAGAATAAAATATCAAATATTTTTTAATCTTTCAAAAATTTGGTTGAAGTTCTTATAACTTCCACCTTAATACTTAATATCTATGGAGTTGAATACCTTTTAAATCCCTCTCTTAAATAATTAAAGTTCCTAAGTTTTCCAATTTCTTCAAATTAAACTTAACTTAGGACTTTAGCACCAAATTTAATAAATCAAAATGTAAGATAATGTGCTTACCTTTAATTCTTGGTAGATTAGGTCACTTTGACCATGAACATCTAATTATTTACCTTATGATAGAAAATGATCATAACATACAACCATTGAATTATCATAGATGATCTTAATGGTTGAAGCAGTGTAATGAGTGTGGGCAATACATTATAACATTCAAGCAAAACACTTCCTTTCTCATATAACTATCATGCCTAAATGTTCTATCTAGAATATTGGTGCTTTGATTAATTATCTTCATCTAGCTAAATTTGATTTCATAAGGAATGATTCACTAGGCACTTTGGCTTGAACAACTTGTCTCACTCAAGCACTCAGGCTTGGACTCAAATGAAATTGCACTCTAGCTCAAATGCTTTGGCTTTGTATTGAATGAAACTTTGGTTTAGGTGCTCTGACTTAGGATTGAATGATGATTTGGTTTAGGTGCTATAACTCAAGCTTGAATGGAATGTAACTTTGGCTCAGGTGCTCCAACTTGGACTTGAATGGTGCATTGGTTTAGGTGCTCTAGCTTTGATAGCTTGACTTACTCAGGTGCTTCTAGTTGGATTTATGAGGGCAAACATCTTGCACATCTTACTCAGGTGCTCTAGTTGGATGGCACCTTGACATGTCTTACTCAGGTGCTCTATCTATATTGAGGATAATGGCACTCAGACACATCTTACTTAGGCACTCTGGATGGATGGTGCTCTAACATGTCTTACTCAGTATTTGTATTCGGTATTAAATGGATACAATCCAAAACCTTTATACTTATAACTTATACTATGTCCTTGCTATGTTGCTTATAATTTTGAATATGACTTGTAAATCTTTAATGCTTTCTCCTTTTTCTCTTCTTCTCTAATTAGGATCTTGCATGAGCTCTTTTTTTTCTTTTTTTTTCTCTCAGGTTCTAGCCTGAGTTATATCTTCTACTCAAGTTCTAGCCTAAGTTTATCTATCTTCTTCTCAGGTTCTAACTTGATTTTATCTATCTTCTTCTTATTTCTCAAGTTCTTGCCTAAGTCCTATCTTCTTCTTTTTCTCAGGTTCTAGTTTTAGTTCTTCTGTATTCTTCTTAGGTACTTGCTTGAGTTCTTCTATCTTCTTATTTTTCTAAGGTTCTTTCTTAAGTATCTTCATCTTTTTCTTAGGTTTTACCTTGAGTTCTTCTAAATTATTCTTAGGTACTTGCTTGAGTTCTTCTATCTTCTTTTACAACCTTCTTGAGACTACAACCTTATATGTGTGCTATCTTGTCAGGGTCAAATATACCCAAAATTTAAAGTGCTAAATTTTTCTTTTAGATGGATTTTGGCCACTCAATATGTGGTTCTCTATCTTCAAAGAGAATCCAAAAAATTAGGGTGACTTTTGATTTGTTCCCTCAATCAATTCTTCAAGTTGAGTCCTAATCTTAACTTCTTTTAGAGTGGAAATACAAGCATTTAATGAAATATTTTCAAATCAATCAATCAATCTAAAAATAAAAAATTTGTAGCAATCTGAGTCTAAATTTTCTTCACTTGACTCAAAATATAAATTCACATCGAAGACTTCCTTCGATGCTAGCAATAGAGACTATTCAAAGCAACTCTAATGTCATTGTTGGATTTTAAGCCAAATTATCTTAGTCCCAATGTTTTTGATCTTGAGTAGTATCAAATATAAGAGCAATCATAATATAAGTTGGCTAATATAAATAATAATAATATTCAAGAAAATATAAAATATGAATATAAAATGACCAAAATCATTCATGCAATAACATGAAGAAACTTACAATTGAATTACTCAAAAGAAGAATACAAGCTTCATTATTATTTATGCCTGAATATGATCTTCATAGATCCATTTGATATTCAAGAAATGAAGTTTTTTCTCCATAATATAGCCTTACAAAGATGACTTTTCATGTACTTGACTATTTATCTCCTCACATATCTGGGAGATGCATCTTTTCCTATTCCATGCATAAGATAAATCCTCTCATGTCCTTTGGCTTCTCATCTTGCCACTTGTATACAAGACTCTTGACTCTCTACGTACTTGAACTAACTCTATGACATTTGCACACTTCTACATGATACTTACACTTCTACATGCACACCTAATACATGGTACTTGTGCACTTTCTCACGTTACATATTTGCACTTTCTCTCATTACACACTTGCACACTTACATGACACTTGTGCATATCTAGCACATAGACACTTACATAAAGAGGAAATATAAAACACACTCCTAATATATATATATATATATATATATATATATATATATATATATATATATATATATATTAACATGGTGGAATCGATAGCTGCCACAAATATGGGTAGGTTGTCCAACTTTTATGGCCACCATAGTATTATGTGTTGTCCACCCCGGAAGCCGCCACATAGATCTTCGCGTAGTCCGCCCCTATAACCACCATGCCACAATAATTTTAAACCTTTTACGCCATTGAAAGCACCAGGAAAGGGACAAGCGTTCAATCCGGTGAGGTCCAATATTTGAACCTTGGACCTCCACCCCCTTATGGGGTTTGGATGAACCAATTGGTCTACACCTCGAACCTCACTCCTAAAATATTGAATCAAACCCTATTCTAATATTTACATTGTACCATAGGTACAATGGGGTATATTAGCATGTACCAAATAATATAATATTCTCCAACATATTTATGGCATTAGTAGAAATTTATCCAAAGCTATGAAAACTATACAACCATCAAAAAATAATTCTTAGTCATTGTATATGCCATTAGTAAGTTTTTCCACTACATTATAGGATATCAAGTATTTGTTCACACTAATCATGCCATGATAAAATATTTAATAAATAAATTAATACTTAGTGGTATAATAATCAGGTGGCTATTACTATAAGACTTTGATATTACCATAGTTGATAAACCTGGAAGCGATAATGTAGTTGCTAATAATTTGTTAATATTAAATAATATAGGTGATAATGATCCAGTGGAGGATACATTTCCTTATGAGAACCTCTTTGTAGTATCAACACCCTCTCCATGGTTTTTTGATACTGCTAACTATTTACCAATAAGGAAGACTCCTATACACTTTATTTTCTGTTGATTAGGGTGAAAAGAAGGGTTTTTTGAATGGCCCCAACCATTTTAATTTTTAATGAGTGTACATAAGTTTTTATGAGGGGTATTGATTCCCTCGTATTGAGTGGGGTTTGAACCTTGGACCTCTCAAAGAGAGGCCAAATCCCTTACCACTATAGTAAGCTTACAACTTTCTTCTTAAGAATTTAAACAATATTTTATGAGGGGTCTTGGTCCCCTCATATTGAGTGGGGTTTGAACCTTAGACCTCTCAAAGAGAGGCCAAAGACCTTACCACTATAATAAGCTTACAACTATTTAATGAGTTTACATAGGTTTTTATGAGGGGTCCCAGTACCCTCATACTAAGTGGGGTTTGAACCTTGGACCTCTCAAAGAGAGGCCAAAGCCCTTACTACTAAAAATTTTGGAACTTTTAAATTATATAATTATTTTTTTCATTTGGTTATATGGGATTGAAACAAGCCCCACTCATATTACATCATCACCACATAGTGGTATTACAACAAAGCTTGGATATTATCCATGTATCACTTGGTAAGATTTGAACCTTGGTATCCTTTGAAATGTTGAGGAATATAACAGGTTGAGTTAATGCCACTTGATGAGGGCTTGCTGGATCCTAAAATTTTCAACCTAGGTTTACATCTGATTTTTTAAATTTAATATTCTCCATGGTCTCTTTTATTTCATTTTATTTTTTTGTAAGCCTCATTCAGTTTTGAGTTTTTGTTTAGTTCCATTAGTCCTCTAAATCATGGGTTTAAGTCCAAGTATTTCCATGGTATAATTTTGCTAGGTCAAAATTCTAAAAAATTTCTCTAAGGTCTCTTAACCATTAGATTGCTTTCTTTTTATCCACTAGCCGTTGGAAGAAATATTTTGCATGAAGCAAAATTTTAAAAAAATAATAATAAAATCTAATGTCGAGTCTTAATTTTTTTATTCCTAAGTCTAAAGTTTTATTTTTTGGATCCCCATGGTTGATTTTTACCTCCTAAGGCCTAAGAAATGGTCTCCCCCCCTATAATCACATTATCTTCCTAAGGTGGCCTCAAAGTCCCTAAATTGCAAAAATTAATTTTATGAGCCCTCTCCTAAGGATGCAAGTTTCGACCCTCTCCCCCATAAGCCCATGTTGATTTTAATATTTCATTTCCCATATAGTATTTACTTTTATTTTATTTTTATTGAAGCTTAAAGTTATGTGCCCTAAATTTGCACCTATTCTCCACCTCCTAATGTCTTCCCCCCATCTTATTCCCTAAGGTTCATATCCTATTTCAACAATTTTTGTTTGGATCCTTAAGCTTTTTTATGCCCCCACCATGGTTATGTCATGTTTTTATTCTAAGTTTAGAGCCTTTCATATTCATTAATATTTAAATACTCCTTGAACCTCTAAACTTCATCTTGCACTAAGGTTAATGCCCATTGCATATCAACACTTTGTGTACACCTAGTCAAATCGATGGTTTAGGTCAGAGCATGAAAGCCACAGGATGATGATCCAAAATCACCATATGGATAGGGATCCAATGGTTCAAATTCATATAAATATAGCCCACTCAGATCAATGGATTGGGTTAGAGCATGAAAGGCAAAAGATGATGATACATAGTCACCACATGGATAGGTATCTGATGATACAAAGGGCATGCAAGGATTTGACAGCCAAATTTATCTGGAGGTTACCAGATCTTATAGTTTAGATTTGTCTGAAGGTAACCCATTCAAATCAATAATGCACATAGGGGTGCATAGATCAACGTTTTGGGAGAGGTACATAGGAATCAATAGTCCACAAGGTAGTAGGATATCTAAGAGTAGTGCATCCACATGTGACATGTGGAAGCATCTAATTAGCAAATTTAGGCATGCATACAAGTGCAACAATATTGGTTTTATTCCTTAGTCCCACATTTCGTGTGGGCAAGTGTTCCTATGGTTTAATAGAATGGAGACCACTAGAGTGATTCAAGTGTTCCTATGGTTTAATAGTGTGGAGGCCCCTAGAGTGATTCAACCATTGTGAGGTGGTCAAGGCACCTCCCATGCGGGGCCACCCAGAGGCATTAGATCTAAATGCCAAATGGTGACTCCAATGTGAGGGGCCCACATGGGTGGTCCAAGAACCTACCAGTGCTAGTTTGATAGGTAGATCATGAGATCAAGAATAATCAAACAACTAATTAAAAAAAAAGAAAAAAAAAAAAAAATAAAAAGAAGAGGTTGAAGTTTTATTTAAACTAGTGGTCAACGACTAGTTTTTAGCGCCTACAGTTTTAATTTTTGTAGCACCTAAGGTTTTTTATAGGGATTTAATTTTTTCCAAAGTTATTTAATTAAAACAACTAAGTTTTATGCTTTAACAGCTCGAGGAGATTATAGCAAGAGGATATAGGAGCAGTTATGGGTAAAAAATAGATGCAGTTGATGGTGTGGACTAAAATAGAGGTAAGTATAGTAGTTAGGGGCTATTACCAAGATTTAATTCAAGGGTAATTATGGGCCATTATCTAGATTTTAATAGAGGTAATTGTAGTTAGAATAGAATGGGCCAACATCCAACTATAGAAAGGAGTTGCATCAACCAAAAAATTGATCAAGTTTTGAATAGTAAAATTTTGCGAGAGGTATACCAAAGTGCCCATCATTTGTCAGTTGTATTTTCTTTTTTGTGTCTTGTCTAGTAACCCCTTTTTTTTCTCTATTATCATGTAGCTTTTTGCTAATGAGGTGCCCAGTTTACTGAGACAATTTCTAGTGGATGAGGTTAGAGGCCAAGAGGCTCTTTGTTACATCATTTGAATGAAGAGTCTAAGTTCTCTATTACATCATTTGAATGGAGAATATTTTTATATTTTCTTAGCGAGAATTGGTTATCTTGATTAGAATCCCATTGTAATTATCTTTCTATATTAATACAATCCTTCTTCCTCCTTTTAGAATTTTTATGCATAGTTTTGTTTGTTGTTCTATTTACATGTTACATCATTTGAATGTGTAAATAGTGCCTTCTTTAATTGGCATGTTTAGTCACTTTTGTTGCATTACCTAAATGAATGTGATTGGATCAGTGTTTATCTCCTCCCCTTTATTTCCATTTCATATCTTTTTTTAAGTCTTGCTATAATTTCCTAATGGACAAGGTATTGGTCTACTGATCGAAGCACTAGCTGGAAGTTACTTCGAAGCTTGGTCATATATTGTGTTACAATTTTAATTTTTACAATCTGTATGAGCATGAGCATATGAGAAGTATTATAAGCTCACCCCTAGGGTTTCCTTACCTTACTCAATTTGTATAGAGTCTTAATATAATCCTTTCCTAATTCAAATATGTGGATCCACCAGAGTCCATCGTGTTGATCAGATTAAGGAAATCTTACAGTGTGATAAATATCCAAGGGTGCAAGAATTTCCTCCAATAGTTTCTAATGCCATTACTGAGAAATAAACTCAAGTACTATTTTTTTTTTGTGTTTTCTATAACCTTTCCCAAATCCCTTGAGTAAAATTTATGAGAATTGAGAGGATATCAAGCCAAGTAATCTTGATCTAACTATTATTGAATATATTGCTTTTCCTTTGCACATATGTGTTGATGGCTCTAAATGAAGTTAGAATTTTGAAAATCAAGAAAGAAGGAGTTGAATTTGACATCAAGAAGAAGAAGTGGCAACAAATTGCTCACTAAAGAGTTGAATCTTGAGATATTCTTCAAATATCACAAAAAAATCAATTCCAATTCATGTTATTCTTGTTTCTAGTCCCAATTCTAGTTTAAATTAGTCCCCCCTTGCTATAAATCAGATACCCATAGTGAATCAACATGTAGTGAGTATTGTAGCTCATAATAAAAATGCTAACCAAAATGTCAATCAATGGAGAACCAATAGATATAGAGCTTTTGTTTTACCTCAAAATTTAAACCCCCTCCCTAGTAAAGCTCATAAGTACTTGCCTAAATTTCAAGAAAATAATGCTATCATCAGTGAAGACCATATTAGGGATTTTTGTATACCATGTATAGTCTTGAGGTGGATGATGAAGATGATGTCCTTAGGCTATTCTTTCAAACTTTAGAGAAAGATGCTAGAGAATGGTTTAATAACCTTGGAGCTGCTACTATCCATTATTTTTAAGAAATGGAGCAAGCTTTCCTCAAAAAATATAGAGAGGAGGAATGAACAATCCTTGCCGACATAATTAGCTACCATGAAGAAGAAATAAAATGAATAAGTAGAAAATTTTAATAGGAGATTCTTTAAGACCATAAATAAGATTCCAATAGCACTAAGGCCAAATGATGAGCAGTCCAGTTGTTTTTACAAGAATGCCTTCTCCAAATATTTTAATTATGAGCTAAGAAAACAACCAAAAACCACCATTGATGTATGTATGGAGAGGTCTATTGAAATATAAAGAAATATGATTGAAAATGGGAATATGAAAGCATACTCTCTAAAGCCTAGTCAACTTGAAAGAGAGCCTAAGAAGGTTGAATTCTCTGTCTCTAAGAAAATATATTAAGATCTTATGAACAAAATAACTAATCAGTTGAGTGAGTTGTTTACCACCTTGAATAACTAATTAGATAGAATTAAAAAAGGTAAATATGATATTGTTGAAAGTTCATAGGGTTATAATAGACAATAGGTAGATAACATACCTCCTTTCAGAAGGAATTTCAATAGAAATTGGAATAACAATGGGATTGAAAAGAGAAACATGAATAAAAATGGAAATTATAAAAAAAACGAGATGGAAAAAGACCTAAATTCTATTCCAAACCCAATGCCATCCAACACTATAACATCAGATCATCCTTTCTATTTCTCTATTTGTGATGCACCACATAACCCTATTGATTATGGTATTTATCTAATTCTACAGTCTAATGTTGATTTAAATATTGAATTTGAAGAAGAAGATATTAGAATTAATGTATGTTAGACTCAAGAGTATGAGTTCAGAGAATTTTTTTTTGAAAAATTTATGGACCTATGTGCCAATAACCATGAACAAAAAACCTTAGTCTTTGGAGAGGTACAAACCAGGTGAGTCTCCTAATACAAGATTTGATAGGATGAAACAGGGGAAGCTTATACCCACAACAGAAGAACTTGAATCTTTAGAGAGAATACATGCTATTAATCTCAGGAACATAATAGTAGAGGATAGAATTGATAAAGGGCCTATCCAAGAGAGAAAACCACAAGAGTGATTTCATAGAAAAAGGTAAATTATATGAAGCATCAAATAATTTCTTAAGAGCTTGATTAAGAAGAAATTATCCAAAAACAATAAGATGATTTGATTAATTAGACATCTAGAAAATAAATTAATTATAAGAAATATCAGTTTGATTTAGACATAGAAGGTTTCCAAGCAAAATATTAGCATCAGTTTTGGGTAGTTAATGACCATCCCAAAGTATCGATATCAAGTATGTAGAGCCTTCAAATTAACTAATCAATAAGGATGACAACCTGAAGGTCCCATAAAGCTTGATAATAATGCAATTAGAGCCTCATATTTAATTAAACCATTCTACATATTCCTAAGGTACATATCAGGCTATGGATACCAATATATTATTCATAACTATATGCTTAATAGTGGTGCTTCTATGAATGTAATGTCAAAACAAGTAGCTAATCAGCTAGGCTTGACCTATCAAAAAGAGCACCCTCTATTCTTGTAATGGATAACAGGATAGTGCCTTGTGTAGGCATTATCATTGGGCTTCCTATCCATCTTAAACAATATTCTAATAAAGGTGTAGTAATGGATGTCATTGTTGTAGATGTAGACCCTTTCTTTTCTATCCTACTCTCTAAGCATTGGGTTGAGCAACTAGGTGGTACCATTCAATTAGATTGGTCATATGCCACTATCCCAATGTAGGGCAAAGAGAAGGTCATCTTGAAAAGAGAATCTTTTAATAGATATTTAGTTGAATTTAGAGATCCTAATGATAATTTGCTTAATATCATGAATTTTTTTGAGGAAAAAGATATGTGGGTTTACTCTATTTGGTATTCTCCTTTCTTATTGGAGGTGCCTAATGTTGAGAATATGGATCCAAAAATGAAGGCTAAAATGGATGCAAAAACAAATAGAATTATGAATTATGAGCTATGGACTATGATATTTGATGGACCAAAATCTTAGGTAGGAGTAGGGATCGGGGTAATGTTGACATATATTAATGGGAACTATCTTGGCATACCATACATGTTAGTCTTGTACAAACAATGTTGTAGAGTATGAAGCTTTATTGCTAGGGCTAAGGAAAGCCAAGGAAATGGGTATTAATTACCTTAATATTAGTTGGGATGATGAGCTAATAATACAACAAATCAAAGGAAAATATCAAATGAAGCAACCTAGATTAAAGCAATAAAAGCAAGCAGTGTTGGATGAAATAGATAGATTCTTAGCTTTTGATTTCCAATAAATTCCTAGAGCTCAAAATCACAATGTAGATCTATTGGCAATTAATTCTTCTAGAGCTGATAACCTTGAGATAGATACTTGGTTTATTGATAGATTCCCAACCATATTTGTTTATAAGCCATCTATCCCTGATAATGTGGTATATTTACAAGTTTTTCATGAAGATATACACTAATGATTTTATGAATATGCAAAATGAATTATATAACATCATTTGTGATGAAAGTGATGAAGAAAAATTGAAGGATGTTATTAGAGAACCTACAAAGTTCATACAACTGAAGACCAATAGGATCCCTAGGGGTTCATATCTTTAGAGAGCTTGTTTAATGATTTTGATAGAGCATATAAACCTCTAGTCCAAGAGTCTAAAGAAAATGATGTTAATATTAGGATAGAGGAAGTGCCCAAGTTTGTTAAGATTAACAAGGCTCTTTCAAAAAAAGAGAAGCAACAATATATCAAATTCTTGAAAAAAAAGCATTGATGATTTTGCTTGGAGTTATGAATATCTAAAAAAATTTAATATCAAAGTCATGACTCATATTATTTCTCTTCAAAAATATGCCAAACATTTTAAGCATAAATAAAGAAATTTTAATCCCACTTTTCATCCAATTATGTGGAAAGAAGTGCAAAATTTTTGGATACTAAGATAATCAGGAAGGTGAGATTTTCTTCTTGGTTAGAAAACCTAGTTCCAATTAGAAAAAAGAATGGTGATATCAGGCTTTGTGTAGATTTTAGAAATTTGAATAAGAGCTCACTAAAAGATAACTATCTACTTCTTAACATGGAGCAGTTACTTCAAGCAGTGGTTGGGGCATCCATAATGTATTTATTAGATGGCTTCTCAGGTTACAATAATATTACAGTGAATTTAGAAGATAGGTAAAAGACAACTTTCACTACACCATGGGAAACATTTGAATAGCTCAAAATACCATTTGGGTTGATAAATGTAGGAGCAAAATTTTAGAGATACATGGATGTTGCATTTAAGGGGTTAATGTTTGAGATAGTAGTAGTGTACCTTGATGATATTATAGTTTTTTCAAAAAATATTGAAGGTCATTTTACACACCTAACCCAAGTGTCTGATAGGTGCAAAGAATTTGGCATATCATTGAATCCTAAAAAGTGTGTGTTTGGGGCCACACAATGTAAACTACTTGGTCATGTTGTTTTGAAATATTGGATTAGCATTGATCCACAAAGAATAGAAGCAATCACTAAAATTCCCCCTCCTAAAATTCTGAAAGGAGTTAGATCATTCTTTGGGAAGATTAACTTTGGTAGAAGGTTTGTTTCTGATTTTGCTCATATTGCTAAGCTAATAAATGACATGATAAAAAATATGAGAAATAATATGAACATAAGAGAATTCTAAATATTTTTAGAGGATCAAATATGCAATCACTCAATATTTGGTATTAAATTGCCTAGATTACTCTAGAGATTTCAAAATATACTCATTTGCCTTAGAACATACAATCACTGTAGTTCTATCTCCAAAGCATGAAGAGAAAAATGAAAGGCCTATAGTCTTTATGAGTGTATGATTGAAGGGTGGTCAACTAAAATACTCTATGATAGAAAATTAGGCTTACACATTGATCAGAGCATTAGATCATTTCAAAGGTATATTTGTATCCATCAAGGTAATGGCTTGTATCCCCCAAATTGCTATAAAAGATATTTTCACTCTGTCTAAACCTTTGGGTAGTTCTAGAAGGTGGATGGAAGAATTATTACAATATTATGTAGAGTTCAAATCAGTTTAGATTGTCAAAGGACATGGAATGGAAAATTTTATAGCTAAAAAAAAGGGGAAGTCATGAATAACACTATCATAGCATATGAAAAACATGAGGCTAGAATAATTACTATTTTTGATTGCAGATGGTATGATGATATTATATTTTATCTTCAAAACTTGTCATTTCTAGGAGATATACCCCCCAAAAAATAAGGTCTATTAAGAAATTGGCCCAAATATACTACATCCAGGAAGGTAGAGTGTATTAGAGGTATCTAGATGGTGTGTTGCTTCTCTACCTATTTAAGAAAGAGGTCCCCCAAGTGCTAAAAGAATATCATTCTAGATTTTTTGGAGGTCACTTTTTTCCAAAGGCTACTGTCCATAAAATCATGAGAGCTGGTTATTATTGGCCCTCCCTATTTAAAGATATTTATCAGTTTGTTAGAAATTTGCATAACTATCAATTTTTTGCAGGGAAGAAGAATTTGTCAGCCATACCCGTAAGGCTAGTAATTGTGAAAGCTCCTTTCACTTAGTGGGGAATATATCTCATATGTGATATTAACCCAAATTATTTTGGGGGCCACAAGTGGATCATATCAATAATGAATTATTTTACAAAGTGGGTAGAAGCAGCCCCTCTCAAGAAATCAACTACAAAAGTGATCATCAAGTTTCTAGAAGAACACATATTAATGAGATTTGGTGTTCCTAGGAAGATAGTCATAGATAGAAAGGATTCATTGATGAAGATAATTGATCAAGCTCACAAAATAACATAGTTATTCAACAAGAAATCTAGGGGTACACCTTTTCAAGTAGGAGATATAGTGTTGTACTCGGACCCCAAAAATGATAAGCATGGTGAAAAAGGTAAACTAGAACCCAAATGGCTTGGCCCATATCAAATTATTTAGAATTTTATCAACATACTTATAGGTTGTAGACTTTGGATGGTACAAAATTTTTAATTCCTATCAATGGCCAACATTTGAAATTGTATCATTTTGTGCTAAGGGTCTAAAAATACTTTCTTTAAAAAAAAAGGGTGTTTTTGAATATGTCAGTGTCTTGTAGTAATGCTTTCATTAATTTTTAGGTGCATATATATTTCATTTTAGGTGACTAGGTAAGTTTTAGGTCATTCTAATCTTTTGAATATTCTAGAGTTCTCAGTTGCATCAAACTTTTATATGCACCTGTCCTAGTCAAAGCCAATGTTGGATCCTAAAAAATTCAACCTAGGTTTACCTCTGATCTTTTAAATTCAAGATTCTCCATGGTCTCTTTTATTTCATTTCTTTTTTTCTCAAGCATCATTCAGTTTTGTGTTTTTTTTCAATTCCATTAGTCCTTTAAATCATGGGTTTAAGTCCAAGTTTTTCCATGGTCTAATTTTGCTAGGTCACAATTCCAATATTTTTCTCTAAGGTCTCTTAGAAATTAGATCATTTTATTTTTATCCATTAGATGTTGGAAGAAATAGTTCACCCGAAACAAAATAATAAAAAAAATCTAAGGTTGGGTCTTAATTTTTTTATTCCTATGTCTAAAGTTTTATTTTTCAAACCCCCATGGTCATTTTTTTATCTTCTAAGACCTAAAAAGGGGTCTTTTAATCCCCTGCTATAATCACATTATCTTCCTAAGGTGGCCCTCAAAATCCCTAAATTGCTAAAAATAATTTTTTGTTTTCTTCTAAGGATGCAAGTTTTGACCCTCTCCTTCATAAGCCCATGTCGATTTTAATATTTCATACCCCCATATAGTCTTCATTTGTTTTCTAAAACTTGAAGCCTAAAGTTATGTGCCCTAAATTTGCACCTATTATCCACCTCCAAATGTACGCCCCCATCCTATTCCATAAGGTTCATGTCCTATTTCAACAATTGTTTTTGGCTCCCTAAGCCTTTTTATGTCCCCACCATGGTCATGTCATATTTTTCTTCTAATTTTTAGGTCTTTTAGATTCATTAATATTTAAATACTCTTTGATCCCCTTGACTTCATCTTGCACTAAGGTTCACATTGATCACAAATCAACACTTTGTACATGCCCACTTAGATCGATTACTCGGGTCAGATAATGAAATGCATAGGATGATGATCTATAGTCACCATGTAGACATGGATCCAATGGTCTAGAGGGACATGTAGGGATCTAACAATATGAATTCATCTAGAGGTAACCCACTTAGATTGATGGCTTGGGTTAGATCATGAAAGACACATAATGATGATCTACAATCACCACATGGATAGGTATATGATGACCTAGAGGGGTACACATGGATATGATAGTTTAGATTTATTTGAAGGTTGCTATATCTAATAATCTAGATTTATCTAGAGGTAGTCCATTCAAATCAATAGTGTCAAAAAGGGCACATAGATCAACAATTCGAGAGAGGGTGCATAGGATTCAATGATCCATAGGGTTGCAGGAGATCTAAGAATAGCACATCCATGCATGACATATGATAACATCTAATTAGTAGATTCGGGTGTGCACATGAGTGCAACAATATTGGTTTTATTCCCTAGTCCCACATTTAGCATGGACTGACCCTCCTATGGTTTAATATCATGAAGGCATCCAGAGTGATTTAACCATCGTGAGGTGGTTAGGGCACCTCTTGCACAGGGCCACCCAGAGATGCAATATGGAGACACCAAATGGTGTCACCAATGCGAGGGGTCCACATGGGTGGCCTGAGTGCCCATCAGTACCAATTGGATAGGTGGCTTGCAAGATCACAAATAATCAAAGAACTAAAAAAAATAAAAAAAGAATTAAAAATGAGTGGCTAAAGTTTAATTAAACCGATGGCCAATGACTAGTTTTTAGCGCTTAAACTTTTTATTTTTGTAGTGCCTAAGGTTTTTGATAGGGATTTATTTTTTTCCAAAGGTATTTAATTAAAACAACTAAGTTTTATGCTTTAAAAACCCGAGTTAGTTATAGCAAGAGGATATTTCTTTAAAAACCCGAGTTAGTTATAGCAGGAGGATATAGGGGTGGTTATGGGCCAAATATGGATGTAGTTGATGGTGTGGACTAAAATGGAGGCAAGTGTAGTAGTTATGGGCCATTACCAAGATTTAATTAAAGGGCTATTATGGGCCATGATCCAAATTTTAATGGAAGTAATTGCAATTAGAATAAATGGGCCATCATCCAACTATAAAATGAAGCTACATCGATCAAAAAAGGGATCAAGTTTTGAATAGTAAAATTTTGTGAGAGGTATACCAGAGTGTCTATCCTTTATCGGTTGTCTTTACTTTTCTATGTCTTGTTTATTCACACCTTTTTTCTTCTCCATTATTGTATAGGTTTTTACTAAGGAGGTACCTAGTTTACTGAGATCATTTATAGTGGTTGAGGTCAAAAGCTAGGAGGCTCTTTGTTACATCATTTGAACAAAGATTCAAAGTTATCTATTACATCATTTGAATGAAGAATTTATTTATATTTTCTTAGTGATATTTGGTTATCTTGATTAGAATCCCATTGTAATGATATTTTTGCATTGATACAATCCTGCTTCCTCCTTTGAGAATTTTTGTGTGTATTTTTATTTGTTGTCCTATTTACATGTCACATAATTTTAATGTGTAAATGGTGCCTTCTTTCACTGGTATGTTTAGTCACTTTTGTTACAATATTTTAATGAATGTGATTGGCTAAATTTTTATCTCATCCCCTTTATTTCCATTTCATATAAATGTCTTAAGTCTTGCTACAATTGCCTAATGGACAAGGCACTGGTCTATTGATCAAAGCACTAGCTGGGAGTTACTTTGAAGCTTGGTTAAATATCATATTAAAATTTTATTTTTGCAATCTAGATGAGCATGAGAATATGAGAAGTATTATAAGCTCATATTTAGGGTTTACTTACCTTACTTGGTCTATCTAGAGTCTTAAGATAATCTTTTCCTGACTCAAATATGTGGATCCACTAGAGTCCATAGTTTTTATTGGATTCAAAAAATCTTGTAGCATGAAAAATATCCAAGGGTGAAAGAATTTTCTCCAATAGGGCCCCAATTTTACAATATAATTCTACATTAAATCAAACAATTAAGAATTAGAGAAGTGTAGAAGTAGAACAAGACAAGAAGTCACATAAACCCCTTAAAGTGAAAAAACTAAAAAGCTTTATTTAATTTAACTACAAGAAGTGAATAAATATTACAACCACTGATTTATAATTTAATCATACTCTTGTCTATCATAAGCTTACAACTCCCTCTCAACTATATTCCTAAACTCACAAGGAAATTATCCCTCCATAGAATTCTTTTAGGACTATCTACACCTTTATTGGCCAACCAATCTATCGCTTGCTTGCCCTCTTAATAGATATGAACTATATTAACCTCCTCCAAGGCTATAAATACCATAGTCACCACACCACTCAACAAGAACCCTACCACAAAATAGTAACCCTATCATAGAACAATATCCCATTACCGCACCACTCAACAAGAACCCTACCACAAAACAATATCTTACCACTAAGATGATAACTACCACATCTATCAATAGGAACTCTACCACAAAATAATAACTATACCACATTACAATATCCTATAAAATACCATATGGGCCATGCTAAAATGCTACATACATCATGCTAACACTACACACTATTTCAACCACCATTGATATTGTAGTCATCGCACTACTCTATAGGACCCTACCACAGAACAATAACCCTATCATAAAATAATATTCTGTTGTTGCACCGCTAAATATGAACTAGGGAATCACTTCCTATGACTATAAGAGGTGAATAAAACTTATAACCACTAATTAATAATTTAACCATAATTTTTTCTATCATAAGCTTGCAATTCCCTCTCAACTATACTCCTCAACTCACTAGGAAAATCATCCCTCCATAGAATTGGTTTAGGATTGTCTACACCTTTATTGGCCAACCAATCTATCGCTTGGTTGCCCTCTCGATAGATATGCACTATATTAACCTCCTCCAAGGCTACAATGATATCTCTTGATATATGATATGTTCCAACTAGCTTCATTCTTACCCCTTAAGCAATTAATAATATTTAAAGAGTCACCTTCAATAATGACCCTCTTTATATTTAGCTACTTCATTAAGCTCATGCATGTGAATAGGGCCTTTATTTCTACCATATGGTTGGATTGAATGCCATAATATTTCACAAATGCCACTATGATCTTCCCACTTGGATTTCTAAAAATTCCCCCTCCTCTTTCCCTATCGAGGTTTCCCTTAGCTTCCCCATCAAAGTTCACTTTAATCCAACTAAGTTGAGGTGGTTTCCAGACTATATTCCATCTAGCCAATTTTTTGGGGTCAATATCATAATTTTGGCTTGTAGGAAAGCCCTATTTTAAAGCAATTTTAACTTCCACTACCCTTCCTCCATCATTATGATGAGGTATAATAGAGATATTATCCTTAAATATTATGAATAGTGAGGTAGGGCTTTCATTCTTATACATTTCCTTAAATATTTTGTTATTTCTTTCTTTCCAAATACCCCCAAAAAAGTGAGGCAGGGCTAGCTTCCAAGCTTGAGATAACCCTAAATTGGAAAAGGAAGATTTTCATTGTTCTAATAAATTTGTAACATCCTTTGGCTTCACCCACTAAATTTCAAATTCCTTCATCATCAATTCAAAAACCCTTGAAGAGAAGGGGCACTCCATAAACATATGTTTGATTGATTCTTCACTTTTAAGACATAACACACATCTATTAGGGAGAGAAAATCCCCTTCTCATTAAGTTATCCAGTGTTAAAATATTATTTTGTACAACCAACCATAGGAAGAAGGCAATCTTTGGAATTAAAAACTTGCTCCAAATATTATTTGCATCAAAGCTACCTAGGGAGGGAGAGATTTGGGATTCATATCCTGATTTAACTGAATAGCTACTAGAGGGATTGGGGGCCCAAATAATAGTATCTTTGTCCTTCTTTTGGCTTAAATGATATCCTTGTAGCAATTGATTTATCTTCATAATTGCTTGTTGAATGTCCCTTGAACTAGAATGCCTATTGATATTTTTCCATTGCTTGCCATCAATTCCTCTATTTATAAAATCTTTGATTTTTATTTTGAAGGAATCAACCAAAATATTTCTAGTAGGATTCAACTCATCAATCATCCCTAGAGGAGTATCCATGAGCCATGAGTCTTCCCAAAAATCAATTTGGGAGCCATCTCCAACCTTCCACAAAATCCCTTTCCAAAGAAGTGGTCTTATCTTAACCAAATTATTCCAAAGAGAGGAACCTGGAGGAGGGTTTGCACATCTTAGAAAAGAGTTATTATTCTCCAGATATTTAGCTTTGATTATATTTATCCATAAGGCCTCATTCTATTGAATCAACCTCCATCCAATTTTTCTAACCAAGGCTTTATTAAACACTTTCATTTTTATCAACAATCCTCCTTTTTTAGGATTACAAACCCTATCCCAAGCTACCAAGGATATTCTTTGTTTTTCCTATGTACCAGTCCTTAAGAATCTCCTTTGAATTTGTTCCAACCTATTTTCTACTTTAGTTGACATTTTAAATAAAGATATGTAGTAAATAGGTAAGCTTTATAGAGTTGTCTTCACCAACTGAAGCTTCCTAGCTTGGCTTAAAAGCACCCCTTTCCACCCTACTAGATTTTTTTGAAATCTATCCAGAATAGGATTCCATAATTATTCCTTCATTCTACCTTTAAACATGGGCATCCCTAAGTACAAGGAGGGAAACTCCTCTACTCCACAATTGAGAAGTCTAGAAATTCTTTGTTGCATCATTATCAAAGTATTAATAAAGTAAACCTTACTCTTAACAAAATTGATCTTTTGATTAGAATCATGTTCATAAGTTTCAAGAATATATTTTATCTCCCTCACCTCAATTACCGAAGCTTGGCCCACTAAAATGGTATCATCAACAAATTGTTGATGAGTAATTACCTCAAGATTCAAAGCTGGTTTAAAACCTTTAAGCTTTATAGAAGCTCTAGAAGCATAGAATTCTCTCCCTAATGCTTCTGCCATGATAATAAAAAGATATGGGGAGATAGGGTCTCCTTGTCTTAAGCCTCTCTCACTACTAAAATACCCTGTAGGTGCCCCATTAACAATTACTAAGAACATGGAAGAAGAAATACAAGTCCCAATCCATTGTCTCCAATGGTCATGAAAGCCAAAATTTTCTAAGATTTTGTTGAGGAAGGACCACGAAACCCTGTCATATGCTTTATTCATATCCAATTTAAGGATCATCCCAACATTTCTTCTTTTCTCCATGGAGTGAATAACTTCATGAATAGAAATTACTCCATCCAA
Source organism: Wollemia nobilis (assembly GCA_028583015.1). Lineage (NCBI taxonomy): Eukaryota > Viridiplantae > Streptophyta > Pinopsida > Araucariales > Araucariaceae > Wollemia > Wollemia nobilis. The sequence continues at coordinate 114,622 of JAQPPZ010001362.1, forward strand.
AATTTGCCTTCCCTTCACAAACCCTCCTTTTTGCTGAGATATCACTAGAGGGAGGAGTTCCTTTAATTTATTGGCCATCAATTTGGTTACAATTTTATAAATAGTAATCTAGAGACTAATTAGCCAAAATTCCTTGAAATTTTTTCCCCTATTTTTTAAGAATTAAGACCAAAAAAGTAGATCTAATATCTCTTGGAAGACTACCTATAACCTAAAATTCCCTTATAGCCACACTAACATCTTCTCCAATTATATGCTAGAATGCTTGAAAAAAAACAACTAGAAATCCATCTGGCCCTAGAGCCTTATCCTTTGGCATCCCAAACACTACATTCTTCACTTCTTCCCCTAAGAAGGGTCTTAAGAGATTTTCATTAATTTATTCTGAAATGACCCTTGGAATATGAAGTAGTAGTTGTTTGATTGCTTGCTCATTCATATCCTATTCCTTAGAGAGTAAGTTTTTGAAAAATAGGACTGCTTCATTTTGAATTTCTATTTCATCTTTGGTCAAGCTACCATCATCCTTAATTATTTCTTTGATTTTATTTCTCAGCCAAAGAGCCCTAGAATTTTGCCTCCAAAAGACTTCTTCTTTAGCTAGGGTAGAGTGAAAATATAATAATAACAATTTTTCTTTCATTAATATTTCCTTTGTCATTCCCTGCACCTGAATTTGGGTTTCTATATCCTTTAAATTTTGGACTAGATTTTCTTTTTGCTGTAGAATATTGCCAAAAACCTCCCTTTTCAATTTTTTAAGATTATATTTAATATTTCTTAACTTCTTGGAGACCTTGAACATGGACGTACCTAGAGTATCAACATTCCACCATTCTTTAATTTTTTCCTCCAACCCAAAATGTAAAAGCCACATTAATTCAAATTTGAATGGGCTTTTGAAAATTTTCTTATTATCTTCAATTTCTAGCAAAAGAGGGTTATGGTCTAAGCCAATCTTAGGAAGTGTTGAAAGGTAAGCATTACAATTCCTTGCAAACCAATCTTGAGTAACCAAAAATCTATACAATTTGATTTGAATAAGACTTTCCCCTAGTTGCCTATTAGACCATGTATACTTGGTTCCCTTTAAATCCAAGTCTAGTAGCCCACATTGAGAAACAAAATTCCCAAATTCTTCCATACTATCTGAAAAGGCATCCCTTATTCTCACTTAAAAATAAAGTTGTATTGAAGTCACCCGCAACCATCCATGGGATATCTAATGAGTTTTATCTAACCTGGATGAGTTCCTCCCACAATTTCCTTCTTTCAACCAAATTATTTGGAGCATACACATTAGTCAACATCCACTTATAGTTCCTATTCTTTGTGAAAAAAATCATTGATATATGCTTGCAATTATTAACAAACAATATCCCTCAACCACTTCTATATTCCACATAACAAAAAGACCTCCAAAAGCACCATTTGCACTACTAGCTACAAAATCTGATTTTTTCCACACAAAACCTTTAACTTCGAAAAATTTATTGTCATCAATTTTTGTTTCTTAGATTAATATATGTGGCTGGTTATCCTTTCTCAAGGATTTATCCACCCTCTATTTCAAAGGGGTATTCTTACCCCTTATATTCTAGGAGACAATTTTCATTTTTTACCCCTCATGGAAGTCTTCCTTCCACTCAAGTTCAAAATTGTTCATGTTCCAATTGTAATTTCTCTTGCTACTTTATTTTTGAGCTCCTTATTATTTGGTCTACCTAGTTTAGCTTCAACCTCTACATCTACTTTTATCATCTTCAAACCCAAAAATAACTTCTAGCATGCTTGTGGCATCTATGGCACTATCCCTCAAGGCTTTCCAGCTTAGGGAAATTATAATGATATAGTGTCCTTGATACCACATTCATCCAACAGGAAAGCCAACTTGTTTGATATGGTGTTAAAGTATCTAATGAAATTTTTAAATTTATCCCAAGTCTACCTATATCCACCTGTAGCATCCTTTTTATGGCATGGATGGTGATAGTGGCATTGCAACTTATGTCATGCAATCAAATTTCTCAAGCTTGGGCATTGTAGAGTTATGTGCATGCAACCACTAGCTCATAGAAATTATGCACCTCGAGCACCATGTATTATTCTAGGATGCTACTCTTGATTCATGCCCCAAAGGTCTTAGGGCCCCTATGATTCACACCCCAAAGGTCTTAGGGTCCCTTTGATTGAACATTTGCCATACCCCTTCCCTCAAAATTTTTGTTGTCTTGGAAAACTTTGGATCCATGACCTTCTCTATTGGGTCCTTTACTCACTCAAAGGCCATGGATTAGGAGGTTGACTCTCATCATGAGGTGGACCGAGAGGCTACAACTAAACTTGTAGGTGAGGTAGTGGATGGAGTTTCTCAAGTTGCTTGTGTGCAAGTGGTACTCTTATTCTTCTCCATAGTACTTTGGATACTTCTACTTTGATAGGCTTGATTTCTATGTCTTGGTACTACAAATACACTCTTTCATGATCTATGGGGTCTTTGTATGCTTGGATGCTCAAGAATAAAATAGAAAAAAAATTGAAAGTAAGGAGCTTTTTTGTAGACTTTTTACTCAAGGATCCATGAACCTATCAACATTAAATACATATTCTATAAATTTATTTCTTTTTATCGTAAACTAGGTGGGTGATGTCCATCATTCTTTCATCATTAAATTATCCTAATTTGAAATGATTTCTACCTCTATTGAAATTCGACGAGAATATTATGACATCCTCTCTAAGTAATAGATTTCTATCTTTGAAAACAATCTTCCATCTCATCAGTAATGAACTCACATCATGGGCACTAAATTTCCTTTTTGGTAGAGTTGATGCAATGATATTGGCTCTCCTCCCAATGTATGTGTCCATATGATGTAAAATTATTTTTCCCATGCATTGTTGTCAAAAAGACATGGACTTATTTTAACATTTAATATGCCTTACGTAAATTCATTATGCTTTTCTATACAAGGTCAGTGAAGAAAAAGGGTGCCACTTTTCTATTGATCAAGGGGTTTATGGTATATCTTTTTCATCCAATCAAAATATTTTATCTATCATGAGGAACCATTCGCCTTTTTTGTTCTGGCAATGATAAGTGTTTGTTAATGGCCTTGATAAAATGGTTCTTGCATCTTCTCCCTTTATTGACCTGATGACTGGTATGAAATTGGGGTTGTTCTAATTTTATTCATTGGATAGCACTAATTATTTATGATTCAATTTGTCAACATGCACTAACTCAAATTCTAGCCTTCCTTCCACAACCTTTGATTGGGAATGATCCCAACAAGTATCTTTCTTTCCTCAATGATTCAACGTCTACTACTAATTCAAAGAGGTATTTTATGTTTATTTCTTCTACATGCAAGGATACCTATAGATTTCTTTATTCATGTGACTAGCGTAGCTTTGTTGAGTTGTTAGTTATTTCTACCTTAGTAACTCACATTACCTGTAGCATTGTTTTGATCAGACAATGTGCACTATTCCAACATTAGGTCTTTCTTTGATAATTCTTAATTAATATGTGTGCTACCATGTGTCCTCACCCTTGATGATCCGACCATTGGTATTGTTTAGTGGAGCTATTTTTTTTTCTGACAATAATTATCATTTTTCACATCTTTATTAAATGGATCACACTATTTCGACGTCAAGCCTTTTCTTAATAGTACTTGACTTAGCATGATCTAGCCATATGTATTTATTATGCATGCTCAACATTCCCTTAATGTACCTTTGAGAAAATTTTGACTAAGTGTGGGCCCTTATTGTTTGAGGGGACTTTGTGGATTGGAAAATCCATGAATTATTTTTCTTTGATGTTCAAATGACTATTAGAGCCTTGGAGGCCATGCTTGTGCTAATTTTTTCATAAATAATAATACCCATTAATGGTTTGATCAAACATCTTGTGGTAACTAGCCTTAGGATTTTCTTCAATGGACCTTTATTGAACACAAGTTTGCTACATGTTTTGTCACCAAGCAATCCAACAACCATTGCTACTTGAGAAAAGTCTCCATTTTGTTACCTAAGGAATTGTATGGTTCATTGATTTTTATCATTCGACATCTTTAAAATAGTGTGGACTATTCAATTTATTTTTATAGTCCTCATGAACCTATGATATTCCATGATTTTTAAATTTAAGGGATGAACCTAATTAGTAGTGCATATTTGAGCACTTGCAAATAAATCTTTCCACAAAAAATAATCCAAACATAATCGTCAAATATTTTTTTTTATAAATAGGGATATCACAAATATATTTACATTCCATACTTGCTTTTTTTAAGGTCCCATAGGGATCAAGATTTCACTTATCAACTACCCACTAATCCATTTGATCATGTAGAATAGAGGAGTAGATTTCATGGATAAGATCTTCTTCGATAATGTAGGTTTGGCCAGTATCCAAATTGATCGATGGCACATGCTCTACATGATGAATATGTAGGGGATTTCATGGAATCTTTAGCTTTATTTCATATTTTGTTCTAAGCAGCATGTGCATCCAATTTAGATATAGATAGCCTCTAGTTTTGGTAGTTAAATCCCTTGATAGACAGATGCTAAAAGTAGCTAGAAGTTCAATCACTGTTATGTCCTGATGGATTATAAGATTGGGTTAAGCTTGTCATATGAGGGGAAGGTTTTGAATGATAGTTGCATCTAGCTAGACCACCCCTTATTAATGAGTATGCTATCTCTAATGCATATTCTACCCTTCTAGGCATGATCGAAGTACTTAACCCCAAGTGTACTATGCAATTATGAATCAAATTATCACCATAGACCAGAGTTAGGTATTATGACATAGGTTTAGCTTGTTTTACCTTAGGTCCATCTATCTACAGGACCATAGGTGGATTTCGCTTATCCAAAATATTTTTGTCTTTCTAATGCTTCCTTCAAGTATTGAATTTACTTGGTAATCAACATGACATCCCAGAGAGGCATGGCCATAATATACTTATTTAGATGATCTACCACATTGAATGACCCAACAAGGTGAATAATTTAAGGTATGCTTTGTACCCATTGATGCCTGAGCCTCTCTATAGCAAGTTGGGGAGATCTAGCTAGTTCAAATATTAGTGCACATTACTTTTGGGCTTTCAAGATATTCCTCATAGTGGTTTCTAGGAAGTTTTTCATATTTTTATTAGGTGTGACCATAGGGGAATACATTTTTCAGGATCCACTAGCCTGCTTTGGGTATTGAATCTCATCGGATTGGCCTTCCCTTCCTCCTCTATAACCTTCCTCTTAGACTATATCACATAGTTTGACTAGACTTGTAGCCTACTAGACATAAAAGTATCAACTCCATCTGACACAACATATACCTTCTTCTTGTCACATGTTATACAAGTTTGAAATAAAGTTGTGGAACTTATTCCTAGGAGGGAGGATTAGGGTTGGACTTGATGGGTTTGGTTTTGCATGTGTATCCAATTTTGAGTAAGAGGTAGAAGGATAGGCATTTACAACTTCATAGGGTGAGACTATGGTTTTCTGAGGTTCTCCTCCAAGGTAAGTATTAGGAGAATAAGCATTAGGATATGAATAGTTCCATGAGCTAGGATCTTCCATATAGTTGTTCTACATGGTGGTTATATCCCTAACAAAGTTAGGGGATATATTATAAGGGAAGTGACACAAACACTATCTGTTGATTTGAGCTTTGGGGGTGTCCTACATCCTTATTGACCTAGAATGGGGACCTTTGATATCCATTCCAAGGAGGTTTGTAACCTTAACTTTTTTATTCGAAGGGAGGTTTTGAATAGTTTTGATATGGAAACCTTTGGGTATTTAGTTATATTTTAAGGACTATGACATTTTTGAAGACTATCCTCAACAATTTATTCATCATGTCTAGCTCATTAGAGAGGTAAGGACTTATGGAGTGGTGCTTTAGAGTAGGTAGAGAAGTCTAAACCTTTATGGCATTTAATGTAGGATTTTGTTGGAAAGTGATAGGATGAATTGTTGGAGGTGGCTTGTATGGTGTTTGGATACAAAAAATAGAAGCATGAAGGATTTAGGAGGTAGCCTTCCTATTTAAATTAAATATTTTTCATCTTGAATAGTTATCCCATATGTTATCGATAAAAAGTTTCCTCCCCTAGACTTAATCATAATGGATATCTTAGAATTGAAAGTTATTTAAAAGTAGATAAAAGCCATACTGTATCGCTCCAAATTTTTCGCATCCCTACCTTCAGGCTATAGGATCCGCGCCCGGAAGGAGGATGGGAAAAGGATGGTGCGGTACCTCGGACTGAGAGGACTTTGCGAAGGTTCCGCCTCTCAAGGGAGGTGTATTTTGGTGATTTTTCGACGGATGGTGGGTTCACCAAGAAACATTTAGCGGCAGTTTCCACGCATAGGTTTTGGAATGTGTTTAGATGAGTTCGTTTTAATATTAAGCATTCATATCCTAGGTTTGGCTGAATGAATCTAAATTAAACTACATGAAAATGCAACTTTCATGAATACAGCAAACATATTAAAAAAGCAAAAAATAGAGAATTTACAGGAGGAAAATGGGGAATACCTGATCCGGATGTCTAAAGAAGATTCTGACGTTTGAAGCAGTCTGGATCGTCTGGAATTCTACAGAATCACCTTCAATCTAACAGAATCATCTGAAACTGACAGAATCGTCTGAGATCAGACAGAATCGTTTGAGACTGACAGAATCGTCTGAGATCTGACGAATTCGTCAGACAAATTCGTTAGAGACCTGCAAAATAGAAAATAGATGCAAAATACAAGAAATTCTATTGTGCTAACAAAGGCAAATTACACCAAATAGCAATATGAATACTGAACAATATTTAAGAACAAAAATTAAAGCAAATTACTATACTTTAATGGCAGATCATGAACTTAGCATGCAATCTAAGCTAAATGGGTGAACTCCAAGTGCAAAATAACATAAAAACTGAATAGAGCATCTAATTTGCAGAATAAAATGATAGAAATAGAGTTGAGAAAAGCAAACTTTAGGCACTGATTGCCTCGATGTGGGCTGCAGTCGAGATCGTCTCGCATCAGTACGAAATCGTCTCGAATTCGACAGGATCGCCTCCGATCTGAACAGGTTCGTCGGCGATGATGGGTGCTGGCTCTGGTTGAAAAATAGTGATGTACCTACAACAAAATTGCTATGGAACTAGTGTAAAAGCAAAATTAAGATGTTTTGAAGTAGAGGGAATCAATTTGCAGATAATTTCAGCCAGGGGTTGGGGAGGGAAAATTCTAGAGATTAAATATGCTTAGGGGGAGTAGTTAGGAGGTTGGAGATCATCCCAATTTGGGAGATCTCCAACGGGGGAGGGTCCCAATGACGCAGACACGCTTCTGCCTACATTGGAGACCCGTTGGAAAGATTCCAACTATGCAAATTCAGTTTTGCGACAAGATCGTCTAGACGTCCTAGTCCAGACGAAATCGTCAAATCTGGGGCGATATCGTCTGATCGACAACGATATTATCAAACGGTCAAAAAAACCTCTAAAAATGGCATGAAAAAGGGGGAAACGGATTTCCCGACGGTTAACAGGCGATTTGGGAGGTTGAATTTGAATTTAAATTTATTTACTAAGGTGAATGTAAATTTTATAATTTTACTGCGCCAATTTTAGGGTGCTACATTTTGCCCCCTCTTTAGCGAATTTTCCGAAGAAAATGCGTTAAAGATGAGTTCTTCTCGATCTATGAGAAAGCAAAAAATTATACCCATTTTTAGGCGACGATTCTTGGTCGAATGGTGGAGACAACGCATAGATTGACAGAGGTCCGGCACGGTCTACGAGTAAGAGCCTAGACTTAACTAGAACTGATTTAATTTGATTTTACATGCTTTGTAGGTAGATTTTAGATGAATTTGGAGCTTCGTAGCCATTTTTGGGCCGCGATTTTGACGAAATCGTCTCAATTTTTGACAATTTCGCTCGAGGGCAAAATCGTCGAAAGGGGGACAATTTCGTCAAATTAGAGACGATTTCGAACTACTAAATCGGAGACGATTATGCTCAAATTTGGGACGATATCGTCCAATAGTGGGCGATATCATCAATTGCACAAAATTGAATTTTTTTTTTTTAATTTGCATTATTGATTACTTGAATTGTTATTAATGATTGTTTATTGGTTTGTTGTTTATGTTTGCAGAGAGGATTACTAAAGAGCAGAGAGTGGAAATATGCAGGATTAAGAGATGACTTGGGAACTCTGACATAGGCAGAGCGAGATCTGCTGGCACAGGCCAGCTTGCAGCATGTGGCAGAGATGCTACAAGTATCTATAGATATGGGGCTTCTAACAGCCCTAGCAGAGAGATGGTATCCGAGGTCTTCCTATTTTTGGCTATCGACAGGGGAGATGACTCCCACACTAGAGGACGTATGGAGGATTCTGAGAATCCCCATACAAGGACGGATGTATCACTCCTACGGCCAACCAGGGCCACGCTATGGGACGGTTGTGTGGTGACCCGAGCTTTGCCCTGGAGAAGGGCAAAGTTAATATCGAGACACTACGCCAAATTCCTGGGGCATCCAAACTCACACGACTTCTAGCTGGAGTGGTTGGTGGACTTTTGCTATGCCACCAGAGCGGATGCAGGGTACCATGGATGCTGGTAGATGTGATCTACAACATGCGATACCATGGGTACAGGTTTTTCTAGGGCAATTTTGTTCTATGTCGGTTGTACAGGATCCTATATGGGGTCATTTATAAGGGCGACCGATGTCTGGTGATGACATCGCTCCTACAGGTTTGGTGTTAGGAGCA
>JAQPPZ010001363.1:0-70000 GCA_028583015.1 Wollemia nobilis
CTTCTCTCTATCATTTCTTTACATGGCTCTAGTTCTCGAGGTACCTAGTTTCTTCTTGCTTTATTTTTGCTTCTCTTTGGTTCGGTCAGGGTAGTTTAGTTTTTTGAGGTGTGTGTGTTTTTTTTTGTTATTGTGTTTTTATTGTTTTGTGTTTTTTTTTGTGTTATTTTTTTTGTGTTTTTATTTTTCTTGTTCTTGTGTTTCTATATGTTTGTGTTAATTGGTGTTTTTTTTTTGGTGTGTGAGTGTTTTCTATGTTTTTGTTTATTGTCTATTGTTGGTTGTTTTTTTTGTTTTATTTTATTTTATTATTTTTTAAGGTTTTGGTTGTTTTTTTTTTTATGTTTTTATTGGTTGTCTTTGTTTCTTTCTAGTGTTTTTGTCATGTTTATTTTTTATGTTTTTATTGTGTTTTTTTTGTGTGGTTCATATTGTGTTTTTTTATCTTATTGTGTGTGTGTTTGGTTGTGATTTATCTTTTTGACACACTCATGGAGCAATTTTTTTTTTCTTGTGTTTATGTTTGTGTGATCTTATTTTTTATTGTTTCAAGTTTGCTCCTTGAGTATGTCAAAGGTGGAAGGCCAGGTGTGAGCCCTGGGAGATTTTTGCGGAAGAGATACCCCTACCTCATCGGGTCTTACCCGAAAGTGGCATCCCTTTTGGGATGTTTTCCACAAAATAAAAATCCTTATATAACTTTAAAAAATAAGGAAAATTACAATTATAAAGACTAAAATTATAATCCTATTCTATACTTCATTTATAGTTTTTTTTTAATTTACACTTTTCTCTAATTCTCAACCAAAGTAACACTCCTTTTTAAATGAAGCTGACCATTGTTATTTTTAAAAATAAAGTGGTATTATAAAATAGGCTCCAATTTGAGTGGAAAAGTCAATACTTATGGAGCCTCTAGAGGGAACCCTGGAAAAGCTAGTGTGGGAGAAATTGGTAGACTTTCGGATGGCTCCCTAGTTTTTACTTTTGCTAATAATCTAGGTATCCTTTCCAATAACCTTGCTGAGGGGTATGGTATCCTTAGAGGCCTTCAAGAGGCTACTAAGGTTGGTTGGGAAAAGGTGGTAGTTGAGTTTGAATCTCAACTCATGATTAATATTTTGAAGACTCCTTCTAAGAATCAAAAGGGTGATTGGAGAATAAAAATAATTATTGAGAAGATTCAGTTAATCTAGATGAGATTTTTGAAAGTTGATTAGAATCATGTGGTTAGAGATCAGAACAAGAGTGCTAATGCTTTAGCTAATTGGGCTTATGACAAAGGTGATCTTACTTGGTATGGCCATACTCCTAGATGGTGGGATTCACAAATAAGGGAAGCTCTTCTCTCTATCATTTCTTTGGATGGATCTAGTTCTCGAGGTACCTAGTTTCTTCTTGCTTTATTTTTGCCTCTCTTTGGTTCGGTCAGGGTAGTTTAGTTTTTTGAGGTGTGTGTGTTTTTTGTTGTTATTGTGTTTTTATTGTTTTGTGTTATTTCTGTTATTGTTTTTATGTTTTTATTTTTCTTGTTCTTGTGTTTTTGTATGTTTGTGTTAATTGGTGTTTTTTTTTTTGGTGTGTGAGTGTTTTCTATGTTTTTGTTTATTGTCTATTGTTGGTTGTTTTTTTGTTTTATTTTATTTTATTATTTTTTAAGATTTTGGTTGTTTTTTTTTCATGTTTTTATTGGTTGTCTTTGTTTCTTTCTAGTGTTTTTGTCATGTTTATTTTTTATGTTGTTATTGTGTTTTTTTGTGTGGTTCATATTGTGTTTTTTATCTTATTGTGTGTGTGTTTGGTTGTGATTTATCTTTTTGACACACTCATGGAGCAATTTTTTTTTTCTTGTGTGTTTATGTTTGTGTGATCTTATTTTTTATTGTTTCAGGTTTGCTCCTTGAGTATGTCAAAGGTGGTAGGCCAGGTGTGATCCCTGTGAGATTTTCGCGGAAAAGATACCCCTAACTCATTGGGTCTTACCCAAAAGTGGCATCCCTTTTGGGATTTTTTCCACAAAAAGAAAAATTCTTATATAACTTTAATAAATAAGGAAAATTACAATTATAAAGACTAAAATTATAATCCTATTCTATACTTCATTTATAGTTTTTTTTTAATTTACACTTTTCTCTAATTCTCAACCAAAGTAACACTCTTTTTTAAATGAAGATGACCATTGTTATTTTTAAAAATAAAGTGGTATTATAAAATAGGCTCCAATTTGAATGGAAAAGTCAATACTTATGGAGCCTCTAGAGGGAACCCTAGAAAAGCTAGTGTGGGAGAAATTGGTAAACTTTCAGATGGCTCCCTAGTTTTTACTTTTGCTAATAATCTAGGTATTCTTTCCAATAACCTTGCTGAGGGGTATGGTATCCTTAGAGGCCTTCAAGACGCTACTAAGGTTGGTTGGGAAAAGGTGCTAGTTGAGTTTGAATCTCAACTCATGATTAATATTTTGAAGACTCCTTCTAAGAATCAAAAGGTTGATTGGAGAATAAAAATAATTATTGAGAAGATTCAGTTAATCTAGATGAGATTTTTGAAAGTTGATTAGAATCATGTGGTTAGAGATCAGAACAAGAGTGCTAATGCTTTAGCTAATTGGGCTTATGACAAAGGTGATCTTACTTGGTATGGCCATGCTCCTAGATGGTGGGATTCACAAATAAGGGAAGCTTTTCTCTCTATCATTTCTTTGGATGGCTCTAGTTCTTGAGGTACCTAGTTTCTTCTTGCTTTATTTTTGCTTCTCTTTGGTTCGGTCAGGGTAGTTTAGTTTTTTGAGGTGTGTGTGTTTTTTGTTGTTATTGTGTTTTTATTGTTTTGTGTTTTTTTTGTTATTGTTTTTATGTTTTTATTTTTCTTGTTCTTGTGTTTTTGTATGTTTGTGTTAATTGGTGTTTTTTTTTTTGGTGTGTGAGTGTTTTCTATGTTTTTGTTTATTGTCTATTGTTGGTTGTTTTTTTGTTTTATTTTATTTTATTATTTTTTAAGGTTTTGGTTGTTTTTTTTTCATGTTTTTATTGGTTGTCTTTGTTTCTTTCTAGTGTTTTTGTCATGTTTATTTTTTATGTTGTTATTGTGTTTTTTTTGTGTGGTTCATATTGTGTTTTTTTATCTTATTGTGTGTGTGTTTGGTTGTGATTTATCTTTTTGACACACTCATGGAGCAATTTTTTTTTTCTTGTGTGTTTATGTTTGTGTGATCTTATTTTTTATTGTTTCAGGTTTGCTCCTTGAGTATGTCAAAGGTGGTAGGCCAGGTGTGATCCCTGGGAGATTTTTGCGGAAGAGATACCCCTAGCTCATTGGGTCTTACCCAAAAGTGGCATCCCTTTTGGGATTTTTTCCACAAAAAGAAAAATTCTTATATAACTTTAATAAATAAGGAAAATTACAATTATAAAGACTAAAATTATAATCCTATTCTATACTTCATTTATAGTTTTTTTTTAATTTACACTTTTCTCTAATTCTCAACCAAAGTAACACTCCTTTTTAAATGAAGCTGACCATTGTTATTTTTAAAAATAAAGTGGTATTATAAAATAGGCTCCAATTTGAATGGAAAAGTCAGTACTTATGGAGCCCCTAGAGGGAACCCTGGAAAAGCTAGTGTGGGAGAAATTGATAGACTTTCAGATGGCTCCCTAGTTTTTACTTTTGCTAATAATCTAGGTATTCTTTCCAATAACCTTGCTGAGGGGTATGGTATCCTTAAAGGCCTTCAAGAGGCTACTAAGGTTGGTTGGGAAAAGGTGGTAGTTGAGTTTGAATCTCAACTCATGATTAATATTTTGAAGACTCCTTCTAAGAATCAAAAGGTTGATTGGAGAATAAAAATAATTATTGAGAAGATTCAGTTAATCTAGATGAGATTTTTGAAAGTTGATTAGAATCATGTGGTTAGAGATCAGAACAAGAGTGCTAATGCTTTAGCTAATTGGGCTTATGACAAAGGTGATCTTACTTGGTATGGCCATACTCCTAGATGGTGGGATTCACAAATAAGGGAAGCTCTTCTCTCTATCATTTCTTTGGATGGCTCTAGTTCTCGAGGTACCTAGTTTCTTCTTGCTTTATTTTTGCTTCTCTTTGGTTCGGTCAGGGTAGTTTAGTTTTTTGAGGTGTGTGTGTTTTTTTTTGTTATTGTGTTTTTATTGTTTTGTGTTTTTTTTTGTGTTTTTTCTGTTATTGTTTTTGTGTTTTTATTTTTCTTGTTCTTGTGTTTCTGTATGTTTGTGTTAATTGGTGTTTTTTTTTTTGGTGTGTGAGTGTTTTCTATGTTTTTGTTTATTGTCTATTGTTGGTTGTTTTTTTTGTTTTATTTTATTTTATTATTTTTTAAGGTTTTGGTTGTTTTTTTTTTATGTTTTTATTGGTTGTCTTTGTTTCTTTCTAGTGTTTTTGTCATGTTTATTTTTTATGTTTTTATTGTGTTTTTTTTGTGTGGTTCATATTGTGTTTTTTTATCTTATTGTGTGTGTGTTTGGTTGTGATTTATCTTTTTGACACACTCATGGAGCAGTTTTTTTTTCTTGTGTTTATGTTTGTGTGATCTTATTTTTTATTGTTTCAGGTTTGCTCCTTGAGTATGTCAAAGGTGGTAGGCCAAGTGTGAGCCCTGGGAGATTTTTGCGGAAGAGATACCCCTACCTCATCGGGTCTTACCCGAAAGTGGCATCCCTTTTGGGATGTTTTCCACAAAATAAAAATCCTTATATAACTTTAAAAAATAAGGAAAATTACAATTATAAAGACTAAAATTATAATCCTATTCTATACTTCATTTATAGTTTTTTTTTAATTTACACTTTTCTCTAATTCTCAACCAAAGTAACACTCCTTTTTAAATGAAGCTGACCATTGTTATTTTTAAAAATAAAGTGGTATTATAAAATAGGCTCCAATTTGAGTGGAAAAGTCAATACTTATGGAGCCTCTAGAGGGAACCCTGGAAAAGCTAGTGTGGGAGAAATTGGTAGACTTTCGGATGGCTCCCTAGTTTTTACTTTTGCTAATAATCTAGGTATCCTTTCCAATAACCTTGCTGAGGGTTATGGTATCCTTAAAGGCCTTCAAGAGGCTACTAAGGTTGGTTGGGAAAAGGTGCTAGTTGAGTTTGAATCTCAACTCATGATTAATATTTTGAAGACTCCTTCTAAGAATCAAAAGGTTGATTGGAGAATAAAAATAATTATTGAGAAGATTAAGTTAATCTAGATGAGATTTTTGAAAGTTGATTAGAATCATGTGGTTAGAGATCAGAACAAGAGTGCTAATGCTTTAGCTAATTGGGCTTATGACAAAGGTGATCTTACTTGGTATGGCCATACTCTTAGATGGTGGGATTCACAAATAAGGGAAGCTCTTCTCTCTATCATTTCTTTGGATGGCTCTAGTTCTCGAGGTACCTAGTTTCTTCTTGCTTTATTTTTGCTTCTCTTTGGTTCGGTCAGGGTAGTTTAGTTTTTTGAGGTGTGTGTGTTTTTTGTTGTTATTGTGTTTTTATTGTTTTGTGTTTTTTCTGTTATTGTTTTTATGTTTTTATTTTTCTTGTTCTTGTGTTTTTGTATGTTTGTGTTAATTGGTGTTTTTTTTTTTGGTGTGTGAGTGTTTTCTATGTTTTTGTTTATTGTCTATTGTTGGTTGTTTTTTTGTTTTATTTTATTTTATTATTTTTTAAGATTTTGGTTGTTTTTTTTCATGTTTTTATTGGTTGTCTTTGTTTCTTTCTAGTGTTTTTGTCATGTTTATTTTTTATGTTGTTATTGTGTTTTTTTTGTGTGGTTCATATTGTGTTTTTTTATCTTATTGTGTGTGTGTTTGGTTGTGATTTATCTTTTTGACACACTCATGGAGCAATTTTTTTTTTTCTTGTGTGTTTATGTTTGTGTGATCTTATTTTTTATTGTTTCAGGTTTGCTCCTTGAGTATGTCAAAGGTGGTAGGCCGGGTGTGAGCCCTGGGAGATTTTTGCGGAAGAGATACCCCTACCTCATTGGGTCTTACCCAAAAGTGGCATCCCTTTTGGGATGTTTTCCACAAAAAGAAAAATTCTTATATAACTTTAATAAATAAGGAAAATTACAATTATAAAGACTAAAATTATAATCCTATTCTATACTTCATTTATAGTTTTTTTTTAATTTACACTTTTCTCTAATTCTCAACCAAAGTAACACTCCTTTTTAAATGAAGCTGACCATTGTTATTTTTAAAAATAAAGTGGTATTATAAAATAGGCTCCAATTTGAGTGGAAAAGTCAATACTTATGGAGCCTCTAGAGGGAACCCTGGAAAAGCTAGTGTGGGAGAAATTGATAGACTTTCAGATGGCTCCCTAGTTTTTACTTTTGCTAATAATCTAGGTATTCTTTCCAATAACCTTGCTGAGGGGTATGGTATCCTTAAAGGCCTTCAAGAGGCTACTAAGGTTGGTTGGGAAAAGGTGGTAGTTGAGTTTGAATCTCAACTCATGATTAATCTTTTGAAGACTCCTTCTAAGAATCAAAAGGTTGATTGGAGAATAAAAATAATTATTGAGAAGATTCAGTTAATCTAGATGAGATTTTTGAAAGTTGATTAGAATCATGTGGTTAGAGATCAGAACAAGAGTGCTAATGCTTTAGCTAATTGGGCTTATGACAAAGGTGATCTTACTTGGTATGGCCATACTCCTAGATGGTGGGATTCACAAATAAGGGAAGCTCTTCTCTCTATCATTTCTTTGGATGGCTCTAGTTCTCGAGGTACCTAGTTTCTTCTTGCTTTATTTTTGCTTCTCTTTGGTTCGGTCAGGGTAGTTTAGTTTTTTGAGGTGTGTGTGTTTTTTTTGTTATTGTGTTTTTATTGTTTTGTGTTTTTTTTTTTGTGTTTTTTCTGTTATTGTTTTTGTGTTTTTATTTTTCTTGTTCTTGTGTTTCTGTATGTTTGTGTTAATTGGTGTTTTTTTTTTGGTGTGTGAGTGTTTTCTATGTTTTTGTTTATTGTCTATTGTTGGTTGTTTTTTTTGTTTTATTTTATTTTATTATTTTTTAAGGTTTTGGTTGTTTTTTTTTCATGTTTTTATTGGTTGTCTTTGTTTCTTTCTAGTGTTTTTGTCATGTTTATTTTTTATGTTGTTATTGTGTTTTTTTTGTGTGGTTCATATTGTGTTTTTTTATCTTATTGTGTGTGTGTTTGGTTGTGATTTATCTTTTTGACACACTCATGGAGCAATTTTTTTTTTCTTGTGTGTTTATGTTTGTGTGATCTTATTTTTTATTGTTTCAAGTTTGCTCCTTGAGTATGTCAAAGGTGGTAGGCCAGGTGTGATCCCTGGGAGATTTTTGCGGAAGAGATACCCCTACCTCATTGGGTCTTACCCGAAAGTGGCATCCCTTTTGGGATGTTTTCCACAAAAAAAAAATCCTTATATAACTTTAAAAAATAAGGAAAATTACAATTATAAAGACTAAAATTATAATCCTATTCTATACTTCATTTATAGTTTTTTTTTTAATTTACACTTTTCTCTAATTCTCAACCAAAGTAACACTCCTTTTTAAATGAAGCTGACCATTGTTATTTTTAAAAATAAAGTGGTATTATAAAATAGGCTCCAATTTGAGTGGAAAAGTCAATACTTATGGAGCCTCTAGAGGGAACCCTGGAAAAGCTAGTGTGGGAGAAATTGGTAGACTTTCAGATGGCTCCCTAGTTTTTACTTTTGCTAATAATCTAGGTATTCTTTCCAATAACCTTGCTGAGGGGTATGGTATCCTTAGAGGCCTTCAAGAGGCTACTAAGGTTGGTTGGGAAAAGGTGCTAGTTGAGTTTGAATCTCAACTCATGATTAATCTTTTGAAGACTCCTTCTAAGAATCAAAAGGTTGATTGGAGAATAAAAATAATTATTGAGAAGATTCAGTTAATCTAGATGAGATTTTTGAAAGTTGATTAGAATCATGTGGTTAGAGATCAGAACAAGAGTGCTAATGCTTTAGCTAATTGGGCTTATGACAAAGGTGATCTTACTTGCTATGGCCATACTCCTAGATGGTGGGATTCACAAATAAGGGAAGCTCTTCTCTCTATCATTTCTTTGGATGGCTCTAGTTCTCGAGGTACCTAGTTTCTTCTTGCTTTATTTTTGCTTCTCTTTGGTTCGGTCAGGGTAGTTTAGTTTTTTGAGGTGTGTGTGTTTTTTGTTGTTATTGTGTTTTTATTGTTTTGTGTTTTTTTTTGTGTTTTTTCTGTTATTGTTTTTGTGTTTTTATTTTTCTTGTTCTTGTGTTTTTGTATGTTTGTGTTAATTGGTGTTTTTTTTTTGGTGTGTGAGTGTTTTCTATGTTTTTGTTTATTGTCTATTGTTGGTTGTTTTTTTTGTTTTATTTTATTTTATTATTTTTTAAGGTTTTGGTTGTTTTTTTTTTCATGTTTTTATTGGTTGTCTTTGTTTCTTTCTAGTGTTTTTGTCATGTTTATTTTTTATGTTGTTATTGTGTTTTTTTTGTGTGGTTCATATTGTGTTTTTTTATCTTATTGTGTGTGTGTTTGGTTGTGATTTATCTTTTTGACACACTCATGGAGCAATTTTTTTTTTTTGTGTGTTTATGTTTGTGTGATCTTATTTTTTATTGTTTCAGGTTTGCTCCTTGAGTATGTCAAATGTGGTAGGCCAGGTGTGAGCCCTGGGAGATTTTTGCGGAAGAGATACCCCTACCTCATTGGGTCTTACCCTAAAGTGGCATCCCTTTTGGGATGTTTTCCACAAAAAAAAATCCTTATATAACTTTAAAAAATAAGGAAAATTACAATTATAAAGACTAAAATTATAATCCTATTCTATACTTCATTTATAATTTTTTTTTAATTTACACTTTTCTCTAACTCTCAACCAAAGTAACACTCCTTTTTAAATGAAGCTGACCATTGTTATTTTTAAAAATAAAGTGGTATTATAAAATAGGCTCCAATTTGAGTGGAAAAGTCAATACTTATGGAGCCTCTAGAGGGAACCCTGGAAAAGCTAGTGTGGGAGAAATTGGTAGACTTTCAGATGGCTCCATAGTTTTTACTTTTTCTAATAATCTAGGTATTCTTTCCAATAACCTTGTTGAGGGGTATGGTATCCTTAGAGGCCTTCAAGAGGCTACTAAGGTTGGTTGGGAAAAGGTGCTAGTTGAGTTTGAATCTCAACTCATGATTAATCTTTTGAAGACTCCTTCTAAGAATCAAAAGGTTGATTGGAGAATAAAAATAATTATTGAGAAGATTTAGTTAATCTAGATAAGATTTTTGAAAGTTGATTAGAATCATGTGGTTAGAGATCAGAACAAGAGTGCTATTGCTTTAGCTAATTGGGCTTATGACAAAGGTGATCTTACTTGCTATGGCCATACTCCTAGATGGTGGGATTCACAAATAAGGGAAGCTCTTCTCTTTATCATTTCTTTGGATGGCTCTAGTTCTCGAGGTACTATTGGCATTTTTGCCACATTGATTCTCATTGATTAATGCATTAGTGTATTGTTGAAAATCTGACCTTTGATATCAGCTTTGATGCAGCTTTGGCGAAAAAAGAAGAAAAAATGAGCAAAAAATGACTAAGTCTAAAAACTGCAATGATTCGCTGACATGTCGCGAAATCGCGGTCAATGCAGGCAGGTTGGGCGGAACCGTCGCGATATCGCGACGTGTTCCAGAATCGCGGGTCGGTCGGCTTCAAAGACACAAAGTTGAAAACTTGCAGCGCGTCGCTAACATGTTCCAGAATCGCGACGCTGGCGGCTTCGAAGGGGCAAGTGCCAAAACTTGCAGCGATTCGCTGCATGTTCGAGCAGAGAAGAGTCTAAGGAAAAGTTGCAGCGCATCGCTGCACTTTTTAGGAAGGGTTCCTGCAAGGCAAAGATGCAGCGCATCGCGACGGAAAATGGCAAATGGTACGGAGAAAGAAATGCGTAGCGATATCGCTACCCATAGCGAAATCGCGGGGTTTTGACCAGGAAGAACCAAGAACCGAAACATGTAGCGATATCGCTACATGTTCCATTTTCGTGGGGCAGAGCGCAGGGAAGAGCCAACGACAAAAAGACGTAGCGAAATCGCTACATGTTCCATTTTCGTGGGTCTTCAGCAGCGAAGCGTACGACATAAAAATATGTCACGATTTCGCGACCCGTCGCGTTTTCGCGACCTGCGACTGTTTCCCGCCAAAGCGCAGTATGAACGGCCGAGGAGATATTTTTGGTTTTCGATGATTTAATGCTGACCCGAATTTAATAATTTGTGGATTTCCAAGGCATTCAAAGTAAAAGAAGCGCCCAAGCCACCAAGATTGAAGATTTAATGCATTCGAGGTCGTTGTTCGTGGATTATCGTAACGGTTTCATGCATATTTTAAAAAAACGAATTTAATGAAGAAGACCGCTAGCGTCTAATTGTATTTAATTTTTGCTGCAATTAAGGGGATCGTGTGCATAATTTCCGTTGCATGGTTGTAGATCACGAGGAAGTTGGTTTCAAATATTTAATGCTGCAAAGAGGACGGACCTCTATAAAAACCAATGTAATTTTCATTTACAAAGGTTGGAAAATTCTCTGCTAGAGACTGGAATTGTATTTGCGGGAATACAAGGATCGACTTCTAATTTTTCAAGCGTCGCATGGATGAATTTCCTTTCTGTTTCTCTTGCATTTCTAATAGCATTCATACTCCTGCATTGCTGTTACATTTAAATTCTGCATACTGGATTTAAATATTGCGGTCGAGGTACGATTTCTGGAATGTGGGTTTGGAGGGATTTGCTGCATGTGATTGTGCGAAGATTAAGCTGATTTCTTATGTTACTTGTTGTTGTTGCATTTGTAGTTTCCTGCTGTTGTTTTTTCGATCCCATCACTTCGGCCTGTGGCCATATTTCCCATTTCTTTCTGCAACTTTTTAAATCTCTTTCCAGCAACCCTTATCTTAAACCAATTTTAGAATAGTAAAGGGAACCGGCCCACTCTGGAGATTGGTCTGGGAGCCATTTCTTGCTTCCAGCCTTTCAATGTTGGCCGGGTCTAGGGCGCACTTGTAAAATCCTTTCTTGTGGCAGATTCGTGACCAACAGTTTTTGGCACGCCCGGTGGGACAGATAAGTTTTGTCTCCAAGAATTCATAATCGGTGGGATAAGCATAATTTTCCAAAGTGATAAACCCACCGGTGCCAACAGTTTTTGGCACGCCGGTGGGACAGACTTCTTCGTCTCACAAAAATCCACATTTATTTTAACACCCGGAGGTCTCAAGATTTGATGAGCTGTCTTGGCCTCATAGCGGAGATTTGTAAGTTCATCTGGCGACTTTGCTGAGTTGAAGATCTGTTCGTGGACGCCTATTTTTTTTTTAAATTCAAAGAATGTTCATCTGGCGACTCTGACTTAATGGCGATGGCCGTGATTCCGTAGACCACTGCCACAAAGGCGAGGGTTTTTCCTAGATGGGATGATCCTGGCCCTCTGAATCTCCAAGTTCGGCATGAAATTCCCGAAGGTGCCCTGAAGAACCTGGCAAAATATGATGGTACCGAAGGCATGGCTCTGGCACATGTTGAAGACATTGCTACTCTGTCCATGATCCATGTCATAGAACACGAAGATGTCATGATCCGACTTCTGGTTCAGTCTTTGGAAGGAAGAGCATTGCAGTGGTACAGATTGCTCAAACGTCAAAGCATCAGCTCATGGGACGATCTAGCGGGGGCACTGATCAAAAGATTTGACGAAGATCCTTTCTACAATTCTTTGGATCTCTACCAATTTTTCATGTACATCAAGAGAGCACCTCAAGAAAGCATCACGGACTTCAATGTCCGATTCTTGATAAGTTGGAAGAGAATTCTAGAGAAGATCCGTCCATCACCCACCCAAGCCCACCTCTTTTATGTTCGAGCTTTTAATTTTGACATAGGTCTCTTTTTGCTGCAGTCAGGTGAACAACGGTTCCCACAAATCTTTGAGGAAGCAGTGCGAGCGGAACAACTTTTGCTCTTATCGAGAAAGTTACCGTGGGGAGAAACTCCATTACCTTCTCCGGTGGTTGCTGCTCCTGTCTACCCTGCACAGTACTTTTCATGCCAGATCCCTTATACCGAGCAAAAACCTGAGATGCAGTCATGTGGAGTTCAAGGGACAGATCTCGTCCAAAGTCAAGGATTGGAACATGCAAGAACTTTTCCAGAAATGAACAATATGGTTGCTTGCAGTTTTCATCAAGAGATGGGCCAAGTAGAAGAACAAGTTCAAATTCCAGAACCTGAGGAGATCCCAGAATCAGATTTCTCACTTGAAGAGCCCTGTGATCACATCAAGGAGTTAGAGGAGCCTGTACTCAGCCCACAGCCAGTAAAGTCTGCAAAGTGGTGGTGTTGGTTCCAGCCACTACATCCAGTACCTGAAGAAGTCCTCCATGTGGGTACTAGTAAGAAGGATAATCTGCCGCATTGCATCCTATTCGCACCATGGAGAACTTCAGGAAGGAGCCAACCCAATTTCAAGGACCGACTCAAGTATGATTGGATCTGGTCGGGACATTGTAGATTTACCGGATAACTCCTGAGACTGGGTTTCTGGTGGCGACATGCCAATCATGTCGTGAACTATTGTATATAGTATTTTGAAAAAAAAAAAAAAAAAAAAAAAAAGCGGTATTGTTTTTATTACTGTTCATCTCAGCTCTTTTGTTGTCTGCGAGCTGTAGGTGCTTTTTTTTTCCTTTTGTCTCCTCCTTTCCCGACAGTTGGTGGCTTTCTAGCACTTTCTTCTTTTCCCTTCCCCGTTTCCTCTCTTTCCTTTCTTCATCTTCTTCCTCCTTCTTTTTCTTCTGCATTAAACAAAAATAAGCCACAATTGTTGTTTCTTTTCCCTTTTTCTATTTTTCCCCGTCCCTTCTTATCCCTTTCCTCTAAGTTCAGTCTTTTATGCATTTATTTCATAGTCTAGTTCATTTCATTTCACAGCTTTCCTAGTTCCATTCCCACTCCATAACTTCGTTCATTTTCATTTCATCATTCCATTGCAGTCACCGCTTGCGCAATCGCAAGAGCTCACTCCATCATCGCGTTCCATTAGTCGTTTCATAATCAGTTATATGCAAGTTTTTTCCAGTTTCAATTTTTCAGCAGAACATGTATTGCAGCAGCCAGCTTCCTGTTCTAATATGACTCTGTGCCCAATGGACTAAGGCCTGGATTCTTGCATACAGCGAGCTGTATACCCCGCGAGCCGCCAAGAATGTTGGCATTTTTGCCACATTGATTCTCATTGAAATTAATGCATTAGTGTATTGTTGAAAATCTGACCTTTGATATCAGCTTTGATGCGGCTTTGAGCGAAAAAGGAGAAAAAATGAGCAAAAAATGACTAAGTCTAAAAACTGCAGCGATTCGCTGACATGTCGCAGAATCGCGGTCAACGCAGTCAACGCAGGCAGGTTGGGCGGAACCGTCGCGATATCGCGACGTGTTCCGGAATCGCGGGTCGGTCGGCTTCAAAGACTCAAAGTTGAAAACTTGCAGCGCGTCGCTGACATGTTCCAGAATCGCGACGCTGGTGGCTTCGAAGGGGCAAGTGCCAAAACTTGCAGCGATTCGCTGCATGTTCGAGCAGAGAAGAGTCAAAGGCAAAGTTGCAGCGCATCGCTGCACTTTTTTAGGAAGGGTTCCTGCAAGGCAAAGATGCAGCGCATCGCGACGAAAAATGGCAAATGGTACGGAGAAAGAAATGCGTAGCGATATCGCTACCCGTAGCGAAATCGCGAGGTTTTGACCAGGAAGAACCAAGAACCGAAACATGTAGCGATATCGCTACATGTTCCATTTTCGCGGGGCAGAGCGCAGGGAAGAGCCAACGACAAAAAGACGTAGCGAAATCGCTACAGGTGCCATTTTCGCGGGTCTTCAGCAGCGAAGCGTACGGCATTAGAATATGTCGCGATTTCGCGACCCGTCGCGTTTTCGCGACCTGCGACTGTTTCCCGCCAAAACGTAGTATGAACGGCCCGAGGAGGTTTTTTTGGTTTTCGATGATTTAATGCTGACCCGAATTTAATAATTTGCGGATTTCCAAGGCATTCAAGGTAAAAGACGCGCCCAGGCCACCAAGATTGAAGATTTAATGCATTCGAGGCTGTTGTTCGTGGATTGTCGTAACGGTTTCATGCATATTTTAAAAAAAATGAATTTAATGAAGAAGACCGCTAGCGTCTAATTGTATTTAATTTTTGCTGCAACTAAGGGGATCGTGTATATAATTTCCGTTGCATGGTTGTAGATCACGAGGAAGTTGGTTTCAAATATTTAATGCTGCAAAGAGGACGGACCTCTATAAAAACCAATGTAATTTTCATTTACAAAGGTTGGAAAAATTATCTGCTAGAGACTGGAATTGTATTTGCGGGAATAAAGGGATCGACTTCTAATTTTTCAAGCGTCGCATGGATGAATTTCTTTTCTGTTTCTATGCATTTCTAATAGCATTCATACTCCTGCATTGCTGTTACATTTAAATTCTGCATACTGGATTTAAATATTGCGGTCAGGGTACGATTTCTGGAATGTGGGTTTGGAGGGATTTGCTGCATGTGATTGTGCGAAGATTAAGCTGATTTCTTATGTTACTTGTTGTTGTTGCATTTGTAGTTTCCTGTTGTTGTTTTTTTGATCCCATCACTTCGGCCTGTGGCCATATTTCCCATTTCTTTTTGCAACTTTTTAAATCTCTTTCCAGCAACCCTTATCTTAAACCAATTTTAGAATAGTGAAGGGAACCAGACCACTCTGGAGATTGGTCTGGGAGCCATTTCTTGCTTCCAACCTTTCAATGTTGGCCGGGTCTAGGGCGCACTTGTAAAATCCTTTCCTGTGGCAGATTCGTGACCAACGAGTTTTGGCACGCTCGGTGGGACAGACTGTTTCTGTCTCCAAGAATTCATAATCGGTGGGATAAGCATAATTTTCCAAAGTGATAAACCCACCGGTGCCAACAGTTTTTGGCACGCCCGGTGGGACAAACTTCTTCTGTCTCACAAAAATCCACATTTATTTTAACACCCGGAGGTCTCAAGATTTGATGAGCTGTCTTGGCCTCATAGCGGAGATTTGTAAGTTCATCTGGCGACTTTGCTGAGTTGAAGATCTGTTCGTGGATGCCTATTTTTTTTAAAGTTCAAAGAATGTTCATCTGGCGACTCTGACTTAATGGCGATGGCCGTGATTCCATGAGACCATTGCCACAAAGGTGAGGGTTTTTTCTAGATGGGATGATCCTGGCCCTCTGAATCTCCAAGTTCGGCATGAAATTCCCGAAGGTGCCCTGAAGAACCTGGCAAAATATGATGGTACCGAAGGCATGGCTCTGGCACATGTTGAAGACATTGCTACTCCGTCCATGATCCATGTCATAGAACACGAAGATGTCATGATCCGACTTCTGGTTCAGTCTTTGGAAGGAAGAGCATTGCAGTGGTACAGATTGCTCAAACGTCAAAGCATCAGATCATGGGACGATCTAGCGGGGGCACTGATCAAAAGATTTGACGAAGATCCTTTCTACAATTCTTTGGATCTCTACCAATTTTTCATGTACATCAAGAGAGCACCTCAAGAAAGCATCACGGACTTCAATGTCCGATTCTTGATAAGTTGGAAGAGAATTCCAGAGAAGATCCGTCCATCACCCACCCAAGCCCACCTCTTTTATGTTCGAGCTTTTAATTCTGACATAGGTCTCTTTTTCCTGCAGTCAGGTGAACAACGGTTCCCACAAATCTTTGAGGAAGCAGTGCGAGCGGAACAACTTTTGCTCTTATCGAGAAAGTTACCGTGGGGAGAAACTCCATTACCTTCTCCGGTGGTTGCTGCTCCTGTCTACCCTGCACAGTATTTTTCATGCCAGATCCCTTATACTGAGCACAAACCTGAGATGCAATCATGTGGAGTTCAAGGGACAGATCTCGTCCAAAGTCAAGGATTGGAACATGCAAGAACTTTTCCAGCAATGAACAATATGGTTGCTTGCAGTTTTCATCAAGAGATGGGCCAAGTAGAAGAACAAGTTCAAATTCCAGAACCTGAGGAGATCCCGGAATCAGATTTCTCACTTGAAGAGCCCTGTGATCACATCAAGGAGTTAGAGGAGCTCGTACTCAGCCCACGACCGAGTAAAGTCTGCAAAGTGGTGGTGTTGGTTCCGACCACTACATCCGATGCCCTGAAGAAGTCCTCCATGTGGGTACTAGTAAGAAGGATAATCTGCCGCATTGCATCCTATTCGCACCATGGAGAACTTCAGGAAGGAGCCAGCCCAATTTCAAGGACCGACTCAAGTATGATTGGATCTGGTCGGGACATTGCAGATTTACCGGATAACTCCTGAAACTGGGTTTCTGGTGGCGACATGCCAATCATGTCGTGAACTATTGTATATAGTATTTTGAAAAAAAAAAAAAAGAAAAAAAAAAAAGCGGTATTGTTTTTATTACTGTTCATCTCAGCTCTTTTGTTGCATGCAAGTTGTAGGTGCCTTTTGTTTTTTCCTTTTGTCTTTTCCTGGTAGTTGGTGGCTTTCTAGCACTTTCTTCTTTTCCCTACCCCTTTTCCTCTCTTTCCTTTCTTCATCTTCCTTCTTCTCCTTTTTCTTCTCAGTTACAAAAATAAGCCACGACTGCTGTTTCTTTTCCCCATTCTCATTTTTCCCTTTCCTTCTTATCCCTTTCCTCTAAGTTCAGTATTTTTACGCATTTATTTCATAGTCTAGTTCATTTCATTTCACAGCTTTCCTAGTTCCATTCCCACTCCATAACTTCGTTCATTTTCATTTCATCATTCCATTGCAGTCACCGCTTGTGCAATCGCAAGAGCTCACTCCATCATCGCATTCCATTAGTCGTTTCATAATCAGTTATATGCAAGTTTTTTCCAGTTTCAATTTTTCAGCAGAACATGTATTGTAGCACCCAGCTTCCTGTTCTAATATGACTCTGTGCCCAATGGACTAAGGCCTGGATTCTTGCATACATCGAGCTGTATACCCCGTGAGCCGCCAAGAATGTTGGCATTTTTGCCACATTGATTTTCATTGAAGTATTAATGCTTACATTGTTGAAAATCTGACCTTTGATATCAGCTTTGGCGAAAAAAGGAGAAAAAATGAGCAAAAAATGACTAAGTCTAAAAACTGCAACGATTCGCTGACATGTCGTGGAATCGCGGTCAACGCGGTCCAACGCGAGCGAGGTTGGGCGGAACCGTCGCGATATCACGACGTGTTCCAGAATCGCGGGTCGGTCGGCTTCAAAGACTCAAAGTTGAAAACTTGCGGTGCGTCGCTGACATGTTCCAGAATCGCGACGTCGGTGGCTTCGAAGGGGCAAGTGCCAAAACTTGCGGCGATTCGCTGCATGTTCGAGCAGAGAAGAGTCTAAGGAAGAAGTTGCAGCGCATCGCTGCACTTTTTTAGGAAGGGTTCCTGCAAGGAAAAAGTTGTAGTGCATCGCGACGAAAAATGACAAATGGTACGGAGAAAGAAATGCGTAGCGATATCGCTACCCGTAGCGAAATCGCGGGGTTTTGGCAAGGAAGAACCAAGAACCGAAACATGTAGCGATATCGCTACATGTTCCATTTTCGTGGAGCAGAGCGCAGGGAAGAGCCAACGACAAAAAGACGTAGCGAAATCGCTACATGTTCCGTTTTCGCGGGTCTTCAGCAGCAAAGCGTACGACATTAGAATATGTCGCGATTTCGCGACCCGTCGCGTTTTCGCGACCTGCGACTGTTTATCGCCAAAACGCAGTATGAACGGCCCGAGGAGATATTTTTGGTTTTCGATGATTTAATGCTGACCCGAATTTAATAATTTGCGGATTTCCAAGGCATTCAAAGTAAAAGAAGCGCCAGGCCACCAAGATTGAAGATTTAATGCATTCGAGGCTGCTGTTCGTGGATTGTCGTAACGGTTTCATGCATATTTAAAAAAAATGAATTTAATGAAGAAGACCGCTAGCGTCTAATTGTATTTAATTTTTGCTGCAATTAAGGGGATCGTGTGCATAATTTTCGTTGCATGGTTGTAGATCACGAGGAAGTTGGTTTTAAATATTTAATGCTGCAAAGAGGACGGACCTCTATAAAAACCAATGTAATTTTCATTTACAAAGGTTGGAAAAACTTCTCTGCTAGAGACTGGAATTGTATTTGCGGGAATACAGGGATCGACTTCTAATTTTTCAAGCGTCGCATGGATGAATTTCTTTTCTGTTTCTCTGCATTTCTAATAGCATTCATACTCCTGCATTGCTGTTACATTTAAATTCTGCATATTGGATTTAAATATTGCGGTCAGGGTACGATTTTTGGAATGTGGGTTTGGAGGGATTTGCTGCATGTGATTGTGCGAAGATTAAGCTGATTTCTTATGTTACTTGCTGTTGTTGCATTTGTAGTTTCCTGCTATTGTTTTTCCGATCCCATCACTTCGGCCTGTGGCCATATTTCCCATTTCTTTCTGCAACTTTTAAATCTCTTTCCAGCAACCCTTATCTTAAACCAATTTTAGAATAGTAGAGGGAACCAGCCCACTCTGGAGATTGGTCTGGGAGCCATTTCTTGCTTCCAACCTTTCAATGTTGGCCGGGTCTAGGGCGCACTTGTAAAATCCTTTCCTGTGGCAGATTCGTGACCAACAGGTACCTAGTTTCTTCTTGCTTTATTTTTGCTTCTCTTTGGTTCGGTCAGGGTAGGTTAGTTTTTTGAGGTGTGTGTGTTTTTTGTTATTATTGTGTTTTTTATTTTTTTCTTTTTTTTTGCGTTTTTTCTGTTATTGTTTTTGTGTTTTCGTATGTTTGTGTTAATTGGTGTTTTTTGTTTTGGTGTGTGAGTGTTTTCTATGTTTTTGTTTATTGTCTATTGTTGGTTGTTTTTTTTTGTTTTAGTTTATTTTATTATTTTTTAAGGTTTTGGTTGTTTTTTTTTCATGTTTTTATTGGTTGTCTTTGTTTCTTTCTAGTGTTTTTGTCATGTTTATTTTTAATGTTGTTATTGTGGTTTTTTGTGTGGTTCATATTGTGTTTTTTTATCTTATTGTGTGTGTGTTTGGTTGTGATTTATCTTTTTGACACACTCATGGAGCATTTTTTTTTCTTGTGTGTTTATGTATGTGTGATCTTATCTTTTATTATTTCAGGTTTGCTCCTTGAGTATGCCAAAGGTGATAGGCCAGGTGTGAGCCCTGGGAGATTTTTGTAGAAGAGATACCCCTACCTCATTGGGTCTTACCCAAAAGTGGCATCCCTTTTGGGATGTTATTCACAAAAACGAAATCTTTATAAAACTTTAAAAAATAAGGAAAATTAAAATTATAAAGACTAAAATTATAATCCTATTCTATACTTCATTTATAGTTTTTTTTTTTTTAATTTACACTTTTCTCTAATTCTCAACCAAATTCTCAACCAAAGTAACACTCATTTTTAAATGAAGCTGACCATTGTTATTTTAAAAATAAAGTGGTATTATAAAATAGGCTCCAATTTTATCACAATGTCATATTTTTATTTTATCATTAATACCTTCTTCCCTTAGCCCCTTAATTAAGATTATAGGTGATGTTTAAATATGTATATGATCATATTTGACCAAATTTGACATCTTATTGTGTAATCATAGGGGCAGACATTATATAATGTTTAGCAAGTATTTATATTTAGGCTATGATCCTATGGTTTTAACCATTTGTGGTTAACCGTAGTATCCCCTTAACCTAGTGTTATGTTGATTGAGGATCATGTAGTTTATAATAAATTATTAAGGTATGTATAGACTTCACCACTTGATTAATTTTATTTGGATTCCTAGGGTATCTTATTATCTTATTTGTAGTATCTCTAATTCTTATAACTCTATTATTTTTGCTATAAGCTTTTACTAATATATACTCCTATTAGATTCTCTGAAGTACTATGAAATCCAACAAAAGTGTTTTATCACTTTATTTTTTTTATGTGTCATGGGTTTTCTTATTTGTAAATTATTCTTAAGCTTAATGGGTGAATTCTACAAATATTTGGATCTTGCTTAGAATATGAAGTTTGAAAAATAAAATAAAAATAGTAACCAATTTATGGCTAGAATATTCTAACTATAGCTATATATGTTAAGGTTATCAATTATTTTTATTCTTGTAATCTACAAAAGAAGATATTTTTCTTAAAATGATACCATTATCATGTTCTACTAATTTATATTGTTATTTGGATGAACCTTTATCCATGTATTATTGATAGTTGTTATAAGAAGATTGTAAGCTTGTATGGCATAATAAGCCATGTAACAAATATCATATTCTTGAGTATATTGTCAAATTTGTTGAAAGACATATCAACTAGCCACCATATGAAATATGAAGAGACTCCCTATAAATATGAAATTTTTATTTACAATGTGATAAAATGGAATTTTTTAACATCATACAAAATATAAAGAATAATTACAAGATGGATCACTACATGTATTATCCTTGATATTGGTAGGTAATTTTATATCTGTCACCACCTTGATATATTCAAGCATGCAAATGTAGTTCAATTTATGATACATACTACAACTACTACTTACTTCCAAGTGGTCACCTCATTCTCATGGTGAGCAAAAGACCCTTATTCTCATCATTCTTAATAATCAATAACCTTCCATTTGATATCCTATTCATATTAAGAAAGTATTATATATATATATATATATATATATATATATATATATATATATATATATATATCACCTATTTGTCTTTAGAAATCATTAATATATCTATTTATCATAAACCACTAAATTAAAAAACATTTACTTATAAATTATGTCTAACAAAGTCTATGAAAGATCAAACAATTATATTCCTCAACTTTCAAGGAGGAAACCTACTTTTAAATATTGCCAATGTGATACATGCATAATTATCAAACTCTTGTAATACCAATATATGGTCATGATGTGATATGGATTCAACAATTGTCAATGTTGCAAAGCAATTTTATAAAATTTATCCTTGTTTGCTCAATAAAAACTATAAACTATAAACTTAAATTCTATTCTTGTTTATTCAAAATACCCATTTATATGACTGTGCATAATAATCAACACCATTCCATATTGTTTCTTATTCATATTAAGAAATTATGTACTTGCAACTTATTTGTCTTAAAGAGTATTAAGATTTTTTTATTATTAAACCATTAAATAGTAAATACTTTAAGCACCAAAGTCTTTAAAAGAGAAACCATCTATAGTTTCTTAATATCCATGCCAACATTAATGTGATAAAGCATATAATTCAAATATCAATGGCCAAGCTAAACCTCATGAATGCCCTACTCATGTAACTTGTACATGCAATCATGAAAGTTCTTCATTTTTGTTACAGTTACAAAGAACATATCATAAATTCTATTATCGTTTGCTTAATGAAGACAATATAGCTAAAGTAGAATCAAAACAACAGATTCAAGGAATGTTTTGGAAGATGATAATGCAATGATAATATAGTTTGAAATTAAACTAGAGAACTTTGCATATAGTTAAAAATATTCAATTTATTAGTCAATTCATATGGTCATTGGTCATAGATTCTATTCCATCTAGTGGTAGGTCATAAGCATCAAGGTAATAATGTGCTTGTAGTTTGAAGTAATTGTACATATTAGATTAGTCTAATGTTTGTTCAAATATCATATTGGTTTGGCTTGTTAAGCACGTATTGTAGCATGACAAAGTAAAAAATCATTTAATTATCAACTCAACATGTGTGTTTTTTTCAATGAGAATTATAGTTGCTACATAATTTACAAGATATTTAACTAGACATTATCTCTTATTTTTAATATATGTGGCAGATGGTATATTGTATGCAAACTCACTTCCATCATGTGGAAATGGATTTGTAATATTAATATGTTACAATTTTATCTCGAATATAGTTTGTGTTATAATCATGAGAGTAAACAATATGCAAGAGTCTAGTCTATTAATCAGTATAGCATCTTAATAACATGTGGAAAGTTTTTGTCATTGAATATGCTTAATATTTATTTGGATGTGTTAATCAATTTAGCCCTTTCTTTTTATCTTTAATCACATGCATAAATACTTTACATAATGCTAAATTCATCTAGACGATTCATTTGTGAGGATTTACAAATAAAAATAATAAAAATCTATAAACTTAAATATTTGTATGCTTTAATTTTGTACATAATAATTCATAATAAATAGTTTAAACAATACTTAATTTTAAAATTTAATATTTATAATAATACTTAATAAAGCATTTTCATCTTATTTTAAAAAACATTGATGAAATAAAAAAAATTACAATATGAATACTTAAAAAAAATACATTAGTTTTCAAATTTTTATCTCAACATGCATAGGTTTACATACTCCTTTCATAAAGTCTACATTTGCGGTTAGGAGATAAATAATGGCTACTGATATTTAACAATGACAATCTAAAATCTTTCATTACCTTGTAATGCCAATAAATTCTAATAATATAATATCATTTCACATTAACTTGTCCAAATCTCGTAGGATCTTCTATCATCGTAAACCCTAAACAATACAATTTAATAAAACTATGTTCCGAGCTTTCGAAAGAATTATATTTTATACGTAAAAGGAATCGTTGCTTTTTAAAAGATGACACAAAAGTGGGAACAGTTAAAGGAGTCGTTGCTTTTTAAAAGATGACACAAAAGTGGGAACAGTTAAAGGAATCGTTGCTTTTTAAAAGATGACACAAAAGTATTAAAGAAATCCTTGTACGGTTTAACTTTTGCTGTTGGAATCTTCTCAACGATGCGTCCTTTTGACGTGTTCCATTAGAGAGCATGAACCACGAAAGTTCGTTCGATGCCTCCCGGAAACACTGTTCTCATTTCGTGGCAACTTTCGTTCGTCGAAAAGCAACGCGAATTTTGCTCAGCATTGTGCAATATATATAAAGGAAGCACTTTCCATCTCCAAATTTTTTTTTTTTTCAAAGAACATAACATTTTAGATTGCAGAAAGAGGTGAGGTAAGTGTTGTACGTAGTTGTGAAGGAAATATAAATTATGATGCAGGTTTTCACTAGAGTAGCTGACCTGCTTGAGGCCTTGATCCCTGTTATACATAAAATATGTGTATTGGATCTGCAACTGCCTGAAGATGAACAAAGTCCCGTCTGTCAAGAGTTCTACAAGACTCTCATAGGAGGCCTCGAACTGGTCAAGAAATATGAGAATATCGGCGATTTCAATCTGTTCCTCCAATGTAGGTATGTGTTTCAATTTCTAAATCTAGAAAAGCAGATAGATGTCTTCGTACGCGTGCTGGACGCCCAAACGTCGCTGGAAATCACAAAGCTTGTGGCAGAAGCCAGAAATGCTCACCTGGATTTGCAGCCTGTAGAGATAAGCAGTAGGCTAAATGAGTCCATCTTAAAGCAAGCTTCCCTGCTCACCAACAACCCCACGCAAAATTCCATGATGCTCAGACAAATGAATACGAATGATTTGTTTGGGGACCCTGAGATGGCAGAGGAGGATTCTGCGTTCTCCTATGACAATAGTGTTTCTGGAAGTTCTCAATTTTATGTAGGATTGGAGAAATCTACTTGGAATTTGAAGAAGCTTCTGTCCCAGATGGATGTGTCTGTTGTTGGTGTGCAATGTATGGGTGGTGGTGGTAAAACAACTCTCTCGTTGGCGCTTTGTAACGATCCCCAAATCATAGGTAATAAGAAATTTCCCCTTTTTGTTTTGGTCATGTCTTCGTTTTTTGTTTAAGGAAAACTTTTTGTGCCCTAAGGACGTTTTCTGCTCCATATTATCTAAAATGCTTTTTATTTGTTTCTGGATATCAGGAGATTTCAGAAGCAGAGTATTTTTCTTCGTCGTTTCACAGGCCCCCAATCTGAAGGGAATCTTGGAAACGATGTGGGAGAAGATTGTTGGGACGAGAAAGCCTGAATTTCAAAATGTGGAAGATGCCCACAGACAGTTGCAAGGTCAGATCCAGAAACAATCGAAGCCTACTTTGGTGATTTTGGATGATGTTTGGTCGAGAGCAACTTTGGAAAAATTACTATTTGAAGGGCCTGGATACAAGACCGTTGTGACAACTAGAGACAGTTCGACTTTTCCCCAAAACCCTTCTACTCGACTATACCTATTGCCCTTGTTAGGCGAAGACGATGCTTCGGCTCTTTTTTGCTTCTGGGCTTTTGGAGCGAAGACAATTCCAAGTTCTGCGGATGCAAATCTTGTTAAAGAGGTGAACCCATTTCTGAATTGTTGCAGTGTGTAGAATTCATTCATTTCATTTCTAGCCAACAAAAGAAGTAATCCTGGATATATAGTAGAAAGCCTTTTGACAGGAATTTTATCTTTGCAAACAGAGAACGATAGATTCATCTTTATAGGTCCTGAAAAAATATCCTTGTAGGATTTTAGAGACGTCAAAATCATAATTATGCCTGTGATTAGAGAAAATATGCACTGACTGCTTTATGATGAACGAAAGGTTTTAGCAGAGTGCAAAGGATTACCTCTGGCTCTCAAAGTGATCGGAAGCTCCTTATACGGGGAACCCCGTGTGGTCTGGGAGAGCGCAAAGAACAAGCTTTCTAAAGGCGAAACCATATCTGATTATCACAAGGATGGCCTTGTCAAACGTTTGGTGACCAGTATTGATTGTTTAGACGAGGTAGCCAGGGAATGTTTTTTAGACTTGTGATCTTTTCCAGAGGATAGAAAGATCTGTGTAGATGCACTACTGGATATTTGGGTTAATGTTCGGAATCTGAAGTGGGAAGACGCGTTTGTCATCTTGTTGGAACTTGCCAGTAGAAATCTGTTGAACTTGAACTTAACGAGCAAGCCAGGGTAATTTTCTTTACTTTCTATATATTGAATTTTATTATTTCCATCTTTTTGGCATTAGTCTGACTGCGATTACAATTGATTATGAGGAGCAGTGCTGCTATCTCATATGGAAGTGCTTCCGAGCTCTACATTTCTCAACACGACGTTATGCGAGATTTGGCCTTGTATTTGGGATGCCAGGGCAGTATTATCAACAGGAAGAGGTTAATCATGCCAAAAAAGGAGCGTAATTTGCCACTAAAATGGGAATTGTACAAAAATGAACAGTTTGATGCTCAAGTTGTCTCTGTTCACACAGGCTCTATGGATGAAACGAAATGGTTTGACATGAAGTTTCCTGAGACAGAGGCCTTGGTGTTGATATTTTCTGCAAGCGATTACTTTCTTCCCCCATTCTTGAAGTCTATGAAAAAGTTGAAGTTTCTCATGATATTCAATTACGGTTCGAAGAGGGCGACAGTGAAAGGTCTAGGGTACTTGTCCTCGCTCAGTCAGCTTAGGAGTCTACGCTTGGAGAGGTTGATTGCACCCCCTGTTTTACAGCAGAGCAAAACTTTGCAAAAATTAGAGAAGCTCTCCTTGAGCTTATGTGAAGGGTTTGGAAACGTATCCCCCGTCAAGAACACTGATCTCAGTTTTAGGCTTCCGGTGTCCAAAGATTTTAACCTGGACCACTGCAGTGATTTGGAGGATTTGCCCCCTGCACTATTTAATATGCCCTCTGCCCTGACGTGGTCTATAACAAACTGCCATCAGGTTCAGAGTCTTCCTTACGACTTTGGCAATCTCACATCCGTGAGGGTGTTAAGGTTATCGGCATTGCCTGGGCTGAAAGAGCTGCCGGCATCCATTGGAAAACTTGTGCAGCTGGAATATCTAGACATTTCACAATGCGAGTGCTTGAAGGAACTGCCAGTTGAAATAGGATGGCTCAAGGGCTTGAAAGAGCTTGACATGAGAGAGTGCTCACGTTTGAAGAAATTACCGAGATCGGTTTTGGAATTGAAATCTTTGAAACATGTCATCTGCGACGAGAAGATGGGGATCCAGTGGAAGCGTGCTAAAGCCATATCTATCAAGGACCTTATAGTCGAAGTAGTGGAAGCACAGTTCAGTTTGGATTGGCTTGACGATTAAATTATAAGCTCTATGCAAAGCTACGCAGCAGGCAACTTCACATTCTGGTAAATCATAGCACGATACGTCATCAATTTACTTTTTTGCAACGTAAATTGGTTTGATTTCTTTCTTGCGAGACCTTAAATGCTATAAATCTGACAGTTATTAATTTCTGTTTGG
Organism: Wollemia nobilis; assembly: GCA_028583015.1. NCBI lineage: Eukaryota > Viridiplantae > Streptophyta > Pinopsida > Araucariales > Araucariaceae > Wollemia > Wollemia nobilis. Next base: position 26,248 of record JAQPPZ010001363.1, read on the forward strand.
TGGGGGTGGTTGTGTTTTGCTGCGCAGGTACTCTGCTTCAGTGTAAAAGGTTTTGTGGCGTCAGCTTGGAAGTGATATCGTTGTGTGTTCTGTTCGTCCGGACGGCAGTCTGGCTCTTTAGATTGTTGCATCTTAGATTGTCTGTTTAGAAAATTACCAGATTAGATAAATCCACTGATGTGTTGCTTAAATATTTTGTCACAGTCGAATGTAATGTTTTGCGCTATTATTAAAACTTTAATCGTGTTGCTGAATCTTGATGAGCCCTGTGTATTCGTTCATGATGATGAAAAAATTTCTGCAGATGCAGGGTATATGTTTTTAGGCTACATTCGAATTGTTTGGAGACCCATTGACGTTAGGGAATTATCGAAAGTCTGCCCTCAGTGCAATTATTGTTCCTCAGGAAGCTGTTTAGTGATAGATTGCGTACTCTCGACCGTTTACGCCAGATTTTTGCAACTCTATGGATCTCAGCACAGAAAAACTAGTCTTAGACGGGGTGAAAAAAACACAGTTCTCATATGATGGCTAAATATGAGAAAATCAAATTGCTAAAGGAACCGTTACTAAAAGAAACAGACCCACAAAATGAACGGAAAAAACACCATAAAGAAGTCGAAGGGTTCTTTCGACAGAAGAACACACGTAAAAACGACCAAGGGGAATTCCCATTGGCTTTAATAATTTAAAATAAATAAATGTGATGTTTGCATGGCAAAATGAGATGAAATAGGAATACTAAGGATTTAATATTCAATTATGGGTGTTTTATTTTTTATTTATATTATTTTGAGTATATATATATATATATATATATATATATATATATATATATTTGATGAGGAACTTTTTTATATACAACATATCCATAACATGTGAGGGGAGAGATTTGAACCTGGGCCTCTTGATAACTGGAGAGTTTTAACTACCCACTCGCTTTTCAACTCCTCTACAAATCACATAAATCCAACGTTATGAGAATATTTAAGATGTGTGAATGATATTTCATAATTTAACAAGGAAAAAATAAGATGATAAACAAATTGATGTTATGAGGATATTTAGGGTGTCTAAGTGATATTTAACAAGGAAAAAGTAATATGATAGACAGTTTAAAGCATTCATATTATGAAAGGATTCCTTGTCATTTTCATTACACTTCATATGTTATCATCTAAATCCATTTTATATATATTTTTAATTTAATTATAGATAATATATATATTAAACGATCTACCAAAAATATAAATAATTTAATTATTATTAAATACATTAATAAATTTATTAATGTATTAGTAACCTTTTCTAACCAGTGAATAATATTAGACGATTTATTTGTTATCATCTAATTACATTTTTTATAATTTAATTCAAATTAAAATATATAAATATTAAATGATCCACCTAAAAAATCATAGATAAATTAACTATTAATAAATATATGAATTTATTAATAAGTTACCGTTAAGTGATATTATCTCAATCAATTAAATTTTTCAACATTTCAAAAAAGAGACCTAGGTTAGAATCTTGTTAAAAAAAAATACATGAATAATATATAAAGTTTAAATATCATTATATGATGATAGTGTAAAGGTGAGGTCCATTTCAATCCCATATAACCTCTCTCTCTATATATATATTCTTAAGCTATTGATAATGCTCTTGATTATCTTATTTATAAGGTTCATTTGATGGCCTCATTCACCATATTAAGGTTCTTAGGGATAAGCATGCTCTTAACTCACATTTTGTTATGATTCCTTTCTTTGTCTTCAAAATACCCAACAAGAGGTGGAAATGGTTAAAGAGATTGATCAATTGTTTTGTAATGTTTTTGGCTCTCGTATCAATGACTTTAAAACTAAAGTATTCTATATCTCTTCCTCTCCTCATGGAATGCACTTCTTTGACTGAGTGGAAGATCATCCCTCATGCTATTGACTGTGCATTATTTGGAAATTCCCTTTGCGATTTATATCTCTCCTAAGGATATATGGAATTTGGTTATGGAGAGACTTAAAAAAAAATTAATGCTTGGCCAGCTTGATTTCTTTCCTTAGCAAGAAGAATTCAAGTTGCGAATAAAATTGTGGTAGTCTCTCATGTTTATTACTCCTCTTGTTGGATGGCCCCCAAGGTAGCCTATAACAAATTAAATCAGGCCATTCATAGAATTTTATGGACCAAATGGGATGGGAAGGTGGTAATGACACCCATATCTTGGAAACGTTGTACTCAAGCTAAGGCTTTCGGAGGTCTAGACATCATTCATCCTCTTACCCAAAGCAAAATTTTGGCTCCAAAATGGGTTGTTAGAGTCATTATTGGTGATGAAAACTGAAAACACATGTTTCATTACAGAATATCTCTAGCTACTCACAAAGGTAAATGTAAAGAAACCCCTTGGGAGGATAAACTCCTAAATGTGCCTTACTTTACAATTAAAGGATCTATTCCAATTACCCAAAACTAGAAAGCTTGACAATCAGTTTCTTATTTATTGACTTGGAAGTTTGACTCCTTGATACATGGTTTGAGGATCATTTTAAACAATATTTGGTGAAATAAACTTATCCTCCATAATGATAAACCTTTAGCTTTATGCAGTGCTATTCATCGTCTAACTTTTTTGAAGAAAGGAATTAATAGAATTAGAGATATCTGGGATCCAAGAAGTTGCACAATTCTTACCTAGAACCAGATATGCATTTATTGCTCCCTTCCCTCTAGGTTCAAAGAGTTTTATGGCTTAGTTGTGGCTTCCATCCCTTGTGAGGTCCTTATAAAGTTGGGAACAACTACCTAGAATATATGGAATGACTAGATATGGTTTATAGAATCTATTCCATTACTTCTAGTTGGATATACAAAAATATTTTATGTCCTTTAGACTTTAAGTTCAATGTCAAGTGGCAAGTGAATTTTACCAATGCCCAATGACAACCTTATTTACTCAAATTTGGAAAGTTCATGTTGAATCCAAAGCTCAACTTCTTGGATGATGGATTTTGCATCAAAAACTTCCAACTTCTAAAATTTTGACCTTGATTTTACATATTTCCCCTCAATGCAATTTTTGTAATGATTTAGAAACTCTTATTCACTTGTTTTGATTTTGTGACATGGCTAAACAGTTTTGGGATGTCTTCTACACTTTTCTTTTTCCCTCTTTCACTAGATCTTAGAAGCTTTCTTTGCTTGATTTTTCTCATCTGAATTAATGCCCCAAACTCTGGGATGTTTGTAGACTCATCCTTCTCAAGCACATTTGGAAGTGCAAATGCAAAAAGGTGTTTATAGAATCTACCCCTCCATGGGATATGGTTTTAGCAGACTTGACCTTTGATCTTTTGTTACATGTGGGACACATCATTCCCAAGTCTATGGGACTTCCAACACATCTCAAGATGTTATTGACAGACTTCATCAACTTTCTCATATAGTTCAAGATCTTCAAAATATCCAACAAAAAAACTAGAAAGAAGGCAGTTAACAATGATAAGCAAGTTTGGGTTTTGATTATTTCTATTTCTACCTTGAAGACTTCAAAAGATATCACGGAAGACATACCCATAATTTTATCTCGCAAATGAGTGCTGATATTGCATCAAGATATAGCTATAGTCTTTTTTTTTTTTTGCTATTAGCTTCTATTCTTATATATATTCAGTCATAGATGCTTTACTTCTTATCTAACCCATTTTATTTTTTAACTAATAGACAATGCTAACTCCATAATATTATAATATTATAACGTTCCAATGAAATAATATAATTTAAATTAAAAAAAAAAAAAAAAAAAACTAACTCCCAATCTTCAAATTTTCGAGGTCTCGTGGGGTGCAGCTTCTTAAGTCTGCCAGACTTTAGGGGAGTAGTTTTTATACTAAGCGAATAAATTCCTTACCCCCTTCAGCCAACCCCCTTCAGCCAGTCCTGTCTATAAAGCCACGTAAACTCTCAAAGTCTCTTCACGCCTATACATTAGGTAAAATCACCTTTTCAATTCAATCACGCCTAGTCATCGTAAGTAAAATCACCCTTTCCAATTCAAACGGCTTTAAACAACGACGTATTAAAAACGTGTTCAGTTGAACTTTTCCTCGTTGGAATCTTATTAAGGGTGGTGCCGTGCATTTGGCATGACATGTCCGCTAACGTATACCACGCGAATTGTATGCTTTCCTCGCATCCCCGCCTTGCTTTCGTCGCTACTTTAACGGGACCTTCATGGTCTGCAATTGTTTTGCATTCGTTGGTACTCCGACTAAATATAATGGGACCACCTTCATTGTCTGCAGTTTTTCAGAGAAATAGCATCTCAAATTGAAGAAGAGGTGAGGTAAACGGTGTGACGTGTATTTAGTAGTTAAAGGAAAAATAAATCATGACGACGCAGATTTGTGTTTAGAGTAGTTGCCCTTCTCAACGCCTTGAAGCCTGCTATTCATCAAATTTATATATCCGATCTGTAACGGCTGAAGATGAACGAAGTCTCATCTTTCAAGAGTTTCACGAGACCCGCATAGGAGACTTCGAACTGCCCAAGCACTATGAGAATATTAGCAATTTATATGTTTTTCTCAAATTTATGTATGTTCTAGGAATCATTAATCTAGAAAAGAAGATAGATGACTTCGTACGCCTGATGGACGCCCAAACGTGACTTGGAAGTAAGAAAGCTTGTGACAGAAGTTAGAAATGCTCACCAGTGAAAGAAATATAAAAAGAAATTGCACACATACTAATTCGGACAATATGTAAAAGCCGGACATTTTCATTGTGTGAAATGCTGTGCATCTACAGGTTATGTAAGAGTTCTGGTCGGTGGCCATGCACTGACATCTTCACTTTTAGAAGACATATACCCACATCGTTAATGACTTTTTGGTGTGGTTATATTTTCTAACACCTTTCATAAATTTTAATACTTAAGAGTTTCTTTAAAACATTATAAGGGAATGAAAATGTCGGTCATGCTTGCCTCTTTTAAGTTTTATGATTGATTAGGTATTTATTTAAAATTTATATTTTCTAACACCTTTCATAAATTTTCTTTAATACTTACGAGTTTCTTTAAAAGGAATGAAAATGTCGGTCATGCTTGCCTCTTTTAAGTTTTATGATTGTATATATTTATAATAGGATTTTTACGTGGATAAATTATAACTATCAATGTGGTTTCTTTTAATCATTTAATTTATTTAATATATTTTAGGTTTAATAGTTATTTACAATCATTTACAATTTGTTTATATAAAATTTTTGTTGAGAGATTTAGAGAGGCAGGCAAAAATATGAGTCCCACTTGTTTTTCTAGGTCTTATGGTTGATTAGATGTCCATTTATATTAGGGTTTTTAAGTAGACAAATTGTAACCATCAACGTAGTATAATTAGGTATCCATATCCAACAGGGTTTTTAAGTAGACAAATTGTAGCCATCAATGTGGTATAATTAGGTATCCATATCCAACAGGGTTTTTAAGTAGACAAATTGTAACCATCAATATGGTCTCTTTGAACCACCTGTTTTTAAGTAGACAAATTATAACCATCAATGTGGTATGATTAGGTATCCATATCCAACAGGTTTTTTAAGGAGACAAATTATAACCATCAATGTGGTCTCTTTGAACCTCTTGACACACATATGAGGCTTAATAGCTATTAACAATCACTTACAATGCAATGCTACTTTTAGATCTTATCTTCCTCTTTTGAGAACAAAATATTCTTTTATAAAATCCACTTAACATTTCTTTCACTTTATTTTATTTTATCACATTCGTCAATCCACAATCAATATATAAGTTGTTGGCCATTTTATGTTTGTGCTAACAATATTTTTGACAACGATGGTTCCCATCACAAATCTCACATGGATGTGGATCCCAACATTTAACTAGCACATGTCTTGATTGTCCATAATGACTGTAATAAATTATTCTAAGAATTTCATCATCTACATTGATTTTTCCTTTCACAAACTTGGTTTCACACTTTCAATATGATCAACATAACCAAAGCCTTCATTATTTGGCCTTATGTTTAGCTCTATGGGCTTTCTTATATCTTGTCTATTTATTTTCAATCATTTGCCATTATATTTCATTTTTTTAATTACTTTAGAGCCAACACCTTTGGTGTACCTTTCAAAGCACCCAATCTCTTCATCATCACTATGATCTTCAATAACATGGTCTTTGTATTGACCAACATAGTAATGAGCATCCATTATTTTTTCATCATGATGATATATTTAGGATAAACACCACTATCACCAAAAAATTTTAATTTGCAAGTATCACACAAAAAATCACTCCTTTTGATAAGTTTGTTTGTGTCACAACAAACATTTGCCACCATAGGTTTGATCTTCATCCTTTCATTTGTTCGATTTTACCTTTTACACTCCTTAAGCATGTCAAGAGTGGTTAATACCTTATATATTGTCTTCAAAACATCAATAGATAATGTAGGACCATTTTCAAAGTGATATTCACAAACATCAGTTTCTTTGAAAATCATGTGTACGTTGCACCTAAGTGCTGATAATTCTCCACCTTCACTTAAATTAAATCTTTATCTGAGGTCACACTTAAGATCTAACTTGCTTCTTGTCTTGTTTCCTCCTTGCCTTTCCCATGATGTAAACACCTTTTCTTGTAACATTTGGAATTTGTATTCTTCAATAGAATAGTAAGGGGTGTTGGGTACCATAGATCATGCACCCCAAATACAACATTGAATTTATAAGATAAATATGTATTTTCTTCAATCTAATCACTATTAGTTATAACCAAATTTTTACAATATTTACAAATACCTCCACAACGTCTTTCATTTTTCAATCCAGAAATCATTCTTAAAAGAAATAAGAATGTATTTTTTTAATAATAAAAATATATTTAGATGCTAACATTAAAATATGATGATCATAGTGGTAACACTATTCCAAGAAAACATCATTTGATTTATTTTTATTATCCTGATAAAAGTGAGATGTGAAATTACTAGGCTTTGTTATTTAGTGGTCATCATTGCCTCCTCTCACGCTGTGTAACCAGATCAGAAACCTAAACCAAATCTAGATCAAGAGCCAGAGTTGCTTCCTTCCTTGCTAATGGAGCCAGTGTTCAAATCATAGTCATAGTTGTTACCTTTCTTGTTATCGCTACCATTGTTATCGTCATCTCCATGCATGTGATAGAGTGCACTCCAACTATATGTGCACTTTCACAAATTTATACAAAATAGAGCAAACCAAGTAAAAAAAATTATAACAAAAAGAGACACTAATATATTGCACCTAAATGACCATCAAGTATGTATTCTCAACTACACAAAATAAAATGCAAAAAGCATTAATTTCCTTGATGTCAAATGGATAAGACACACATACCTAATAAAACCAAATGTAATACAGAAAACCCCTAAACTCACTTTGGTGAAATAGGTAGTATCATATACAAATACCAATAGAAACAAACTTTAGCCAAATAGGTAGTTTTATATACACATCCGAATAGAAACAAGATGCATTATTATCACATTTCCAACAAATGGCCATCACAATGTATTTGTAATATAATGAATTACAATAACACTTTTTTGTGTTTTTCACATTAAGTATTATTTTTTCCAACATTCTCTCTAGTAATGATTAATGTTCTAATATTTAATTTTTTGAACAAAATTTTCTCTTCAACTTGTTGCATATAAAACTGCACTTAGTGCATTCACATTCACATATTTTTAAACCATTTATTGGTGATTTTTTTTTTCACAATATAGGTTTGATCCCATGACTCAACCAAAAGTGTCCTTATGGTAACCTTCTCATCTTATTGAAGTTTCATGGATAACCAGTTGCTACAACTGTTAGGTGTAATTTAGTACATCATTATTTATGAGGTTCACTTTGTTATTCATACATCAAACCTTCAAATTTCTTCTTTCATATGTGAGACTTTGCTTTTACCAGACAACCTTTATCCAAAAATTCTCATCATTCACCCTTTCTCCTTTGGGAATGCTCCTCTTGCTATTATAATTTATTTTCTATGGCTCCTCTTACTGCTTCTATATTTTTATTTAGCTCTCATACAATGTTAAAAGTATGGATCAACTAGGACTCAAATCTAAGACACCCATGCATTGAGGTTGCTCGACCAATAAGTTTATGACTCCTCCTTGAACCAAATTATGATTTAGATGTAAGGTTGCTTTTACTCATTGCTCCAACATCCCCTTAAGCTACTCCATGAGTACTCAAGGCTTCTATCTTCAATACTATACCTAGCACCAAATTGTCAATATTGAACATGCTATAGTTTTTCTACATCAATGCTCTAAAAATCATAATTCTCTCCCTTAAATAGAGAAATTTGAGACTAAGAATTAATTTAAAATACTCTTACTAGTAGCCATATTAAACTATTGTTGTTGTTAGTACTACTGCAATAAGATATAAACTATTGTTGTATTATGCTCTCTTACAATTCTAGCTCTAAACTTTTAGAGTGCATGACCTCCCATAAAATAGATGCATCTGGGTTCATATCAAACAAGACTTGATCTAATACTTACCTCTACTCTTTCAGTATTTGTCTTCTTAGCTTCTAGTCATTCTCGAACAATTGTTGTTCTCTTTCTACAATATCTTTTTGTCTCTCTCTCTTGCTTCTTCTGTTGCTCTCTCTATTGTAGCTTGCACCACCCTCTCCTTATAGATAGACCTAGATTTGGTACAAATTGTTAGGATTGTATGCTCTGATTACACTAACTTTGACACTAAAGTTTGGTTTACAGAGAAGAAATTAATATATAAAACATAAAAAATAAGACATAAATTGCTGTTACAATACATTAAAGTTTATTCATTGATCCAATTGACATAAATTACTGTTACAATACATTAAAGTTTATTCATTGATCCAATTGCTTGATTACAATACAATATTATTTAATACATCTTAATATAATACATCTTTGATGTTTTGAACGATGGGTCCTCTTGTTTCTTGATGTTGCTACACCATACTAAAATCTATAATTACTACTCTATATAGTATAATCCAACTATGGATGATGCATGAATTAGAAGATCCACGTAAGTATGGATAGATGATCCTCTTAGGTATGAATGGATGAACAAACCAACTAACATTGGATGCAATAATATATATACTTGTTAGAAATAAGTTTTCTAAACTAATAGATCATGCTTTTTTATCTTCTTATTATTATTTTTAATCTTTACATTATTTTTAGATTTTATCTACCACTAATTACTTTCCTATTTTTTCAATTTATTTTCTTCCTTAAAAAATTAGACTTTCATATGCTTTTTCATCCGAGTGCTTGAAACATATAATCTCCGAATCCCAGACGTTAAGAGTCGACATCATTGAAGCACACCTGGCTTGAAGATTGATCTTCTGACTTCGACATGAAGCAGACATCCCAAGGAACCGTCACCTCCCGGTAAGAAATCCATATTTTTTCTTTGTTTTCTTAAACATTGTATTCGATAAATTAATTTACCTCGAAACTCTGAAGTGCTTGTCGTCTTACAAATTTTCTGTAGAGTGCAGAATGAATGTCTGGGCAGTCTACTGGGCGCATGCGATAATGGAAAAGTTAAAAAGAGGATGCCGTTGACGCAGCGCATGTGATATTGGAAAAGGAAAAAGAGGAAGCTAAAAACAAATTTTGAACGTTACCTAGTTTTGACCCCGGTGAGGCCTTATAAGAGTAAAGAACCCCTCGACTTATTTGTAACGGCCTTATAAGAGTAAAGATCCCCTCGACTTATTTGTAACGGCAGAGGAGACTTTTAAATAAGGCCCAATTTAGTGGTTTTAAGTTAGAGTTTATTTAAAGTTACACGATGATGGTAGAATGTTTGTTATTTTTATGTTTTAAAAAGTTGAAAATAGATTAAAGACAACCAATTTAATATCCATATATATAAAAGAATGATTAAAATTTACAATGACATCCTATAATATTATCATTTTTATTTAGTTTTTTGGTGGTTGAAAGAATTAAATTAGAGCAGGGTTTTGAAACGGGATTTTAAATCATGGTATATAAGCAAAAATGCTGCAGTAAGACAGTAAAACCAAAGATAAAGCTCATGACCAAGGGACAAATCCCTAAGAAGCAGAATGGGGGTTAAAAGACACCACAACTACTAGAACACTGAACCAAAGACAAAGGAGGCCCCAAGCCCTCCTACAGAGGCAACGAGTAGATAGCAAAACTAAGAAATTGCAACAGGAGAATTCCATAGTAAAAAAATTCGAAAGGCTCACTTGTTTGACAAAAGTAAATATGAGAAATATTGGGGGGACCTTTACCGTGATTCTAAGAAAAGCCCACATAAAAGTACAAACAAAATGTATAACAAATTTTGAAAAAAATTTAGCACCCATGAGCTTTATCACTTCTGGCCAAGTCAACAATGTTGGGAGGAAAGTCATCATACCAAATGGAGAGGTCTTCAATAGTGGTTCCTATGTTCACAAGATAATAAGCTACTTTATTGGACTCTCTGTAAGTGTGTTGTACCAGAAACTCCTGCCATTGTGAAATAATTCTGCATATTTCCTTGATCATAACTCTAGTTTGCCATGATGGTTCTTTGCCATTTTTAATGTAGTTTATTATATTTAAGGCATCCCCTTCAATGATAATTTTGTTGTCACAACCTTGAATAAGAGAAACACCTCTCCACAGGGCACAAGTTTCTGCAAAATGATTTGTTTGAATCCCTAAGAACTTTGCAAAATCCAAGATGATATGTCCCCTACAGTATCTAAGAACTCCTCCTACACCTACTTTACCTGGGTTCCATTTGGAAGTACCATCAAAGTAAATTTTAGCCAACTTTGAGGTGGTGGATTCCAATAGGAAGTGTTCCTGAGGTTAGATTTTGAGTGCAGACAAATATCATCCATAAGAATATGCAAAGATGAAAACAAAGGGATTTCAGGGGAGTTGTCAATAATAGGAGGGCAAGGGATAAGGGAGGCATTTTGAATGGCATAGCTTAAGATTCTATTAGATACCGAGAAGGCATCCCTTGAAATATCTGTAAAGGCTCTACTATTTCTTTCTAGCCAGATCTACCACAAAAAATGATGAAGGCAAGACTTCCAAAGAAAGGTAAGTCTGGGATTATGAAAAGGAGAGGGCCATTGGTCAAAGAGTTCAAGCAGAGTGGGGGGCTTGGCCCATTGGATGTTGAAGAGGCTAACCACATTATTTAGCACAAGGTTGGAGAAGTTGCATTCAATAAAAAGGTGTTGTGTGGATTCCCATCCAGCTCTACACAGATAACACCTATTTGTAGACACCAAAACAACACCAATTCGATTATGTGACTGCAAACACTGATCGCTTTGACAAACACAGCCCCCAGGGCAGCCCTTAGAGGTCAAACAGTGGTCCTAACCACTTTCATAGAAATTTTGTAAGGTCAGGAAGCAATTTGGTACATTTAGACACTTTGCTCAGTATTCGTCTCACCCTGGGACGAATATTAACTAGGATTCGTCTCACCCAGGGATGAATTCTGAAATCGTCTCTTGTAGGGACGAATTCTGAGTTTAACGGGCAAAAAGAAGAATGGCACCAAGTGGCAGCCTAGGACAGTCAGTTGATGACTCCTGCCTCGCACGCGTGTGTGGGTGGATAGATAGGCCGTTAGAGGACTGTCACAAGGGCAGTTATGAAAGCCCAAGTCAATGGAGGATTCCCCTCCATCATGGGAAGACATGACTGCCACATGGCACCTATGACCAACACATGGCACTCATGCTTCCCTCTCAAAAGAGACTCCATGGGTCTATAAAAGGGGGGACTTTTCTCACCCAAAACATAGACATATTGAAGGAGATTTCAAGCAATGAACTGCTGTCGAGTTGAACACCCACTTGCATCCCTTTTGATTCACCTTCTCACATCCACCAATCTCTTTTGCAAGGGAGGTTGTTGGGTGGATTTTGGGAAGCTTGAATCTAACCCAAATCCAACATATGGACACCTGAATCAACCAATTTGCCAACCCCCCAATCCTAAGAGGTTTTGGGGCCCATCCCTAGTGGATTGGCTCCAAAATAAAGTGCCAATGGTGGGAGGCCCACTTGGGCACCCCCGCACTTTCTAAGTTTTATTTTGAAGCATTCTAGATTATTTTTTCATGTTATATCTCAGGTTATTCTATGTAGTTAACTCATAGCTTCAATTTCATAGCATTTTGATCAGATTTGATCATGCCTTTTGTCGCTTTGTTGTCCTACTAACTTGCAGGTGGCGATATCGAATTCCCGAGGATAGAGGCCAAATTGGGAGAATCCGACCATCTGGGTCGTCCCAAAATGGCCCCAATTGCATAACCCCTTTTTTTGCAGGTGTTTTGGAGGTCTCGGGAGTCGACATTGGAGTGTGTCAGTTCGGCTTTTTCAACACAGTCGAATTCGTCCCACCCAGGGACGAATTGCAGTCAGAATTCGTCCTGCCCAGGGACGAATTCCAGGTGAAGGCAGATTGGCTGGATGTCTCAGTGGCAATGGCCTTCTGGTAATATCTTCTGTCCTCTGTCAAGTTTTCAGGTCATTTGGACTCACTTTACTCACTGTTTCAGACAAATGTTTGCATGCATCTTTTGGCGATTTTAGAGAACAAACACTTTTTATTTGCAGCAGGTGCTACTGACATCTTCACTATTTCTTTGTTTGTAGGAGGAGCAGCAGAGGTCAAGGACTCATCAACATCAGCAGCGACATCCTCTTGGCCCGCCCATCTCAAGTGTGGGCACATGGAAAGAGGAACCTTAAGTATCGATTGTAATCAAATTCTTTTAATGCTCCTAGCCCCTGAAAAGGGAGGAGGCGTCTTTGTAACAGAGATCAAGAAATTTTAATGAAAGGGCTGTGTTTTCTCCATTTTCTTGTATCTCATTTCAATGCGTCTCTTTCGTTTCATGCATTCTACATTTATAGGACTTAAGCGTACTTGATTTTGAATGCATCGCAATTAGTGTTTCCTTCGCCCAGAATCTCGTGCTTTCAGTGGCGATCACGGTGATCGCCACTGAAAGCACAAGATTTCGGGTGAAGGAAACACTAATTGCGATGCATTCAAAATCAAATACGCTTAAGTCCTATAAATGTAGAATGCATGAAACGAAAGAGACGCATTGAAATGAGATACAAGCAAATGGAGAAAACACAACCCTTTCATTAAACTTTCTTGATCTCTCGTATAAAGATGCCTCCTCCCTTTTCGAGGGCTAGGAGCGTTAAAAGAATTTGATTATGATCAAGACTTAAGGTTCCTCTTTTCGCGTGCCCACACTTGAAATGGGCGGGCCAAGATGATGCCACCACTGATGTTGATGAGTCCTTAACCTCTGCTGCTCCTCCTGCGAACAAAGAAACAACAAAGATGTTAGTAGCACCTGCTGCAAATAAGAAGTGTTTGTTCTCTAAAATTAACGAAAGATGCATGTAAATGATTAGCCAAATCGATAGACAAAATGACTCTAAATGACCTAAAAATCTGACAGAGGGCAGAAAACATCACCAGAGGGCCACTGCCATTGACACAGTTGACCAATATGCCTTCAACTGGAATTCATCCCTGGGCAGGACGAATTCTGACTGCAATTCGTCCCTGGGTGGGACGAATTCTACCGTGTTGGAAAAGCCGACCCGATGTCTGCTCCAATGTCGAATCTCGAGACCTCCAAAATACTTGTAAACAGAGGGGTTATGTAATTGGGGCCATTTTGGGATGACCCAGATGGTCGGATTCTCCCAATTTGGCCTCTATCCTCAGGAATTTGATATCGCCACCTGCAAGTTAGTAGGACAACAAAGCGACAAAAGGCATGATAAAATATGATCCAAATGTTATGAAATTGAAGCTATGAGTTAACTAGATAGAATAACAAAAGATGCAACATGAACAAATAATCTAGAATGCTTTGAGAATGAAACTTAGAAAGTGCGGGGGTGCCCAAGTGGGCCTCCCACCGTTGGCACTTGATTTTGGAGCCAATCCACTAGGGATGGGCCCAAAACCTCTTAGGATTGGGGGGTCGGCAAATTGGTTGATTCAGGTGTCCATATGTTGGATTTGGGTCAGATTCAAGCTTCCAAAATCCACCCAACAACCTCCATTGCAAAAGAGATTGGTGGATGTGAGAAGGTGAATCAAAAGGGATGCAAGTGGGTGTTCAACTCGGCAGCACTTCATTGCTTGAAATCTCCTTCAATCTGTCTGTATTGGATGAGAAAAGTCCCACCTTTTATAGACCCATGGGGTCTCTTTTGAGAGGGAAGCATAAGCGCCATGTGTTGGTCATAGGTGCCATGTGGCAGTCATGTCTTCCCATGAGGGAGGGGAGTCCTCCATTGACTTGGGCTTTCATAATTGCCCTTGTGACAGTCCTCTAACAGCCTATCTATCCACCCACACACGCGTGCGAGGCAGGAGTCATCAACTGACTGTCCTGGGCTACCACTTGGCGCCATTCTTCTTTTTGCCCGTTAAACTTGGAATTCGTCCCTACCAGAGACGAATTCAGAATCTATCTCTGGGTGAGACAGATTCCATTTTGAATTCGTCTCTGGGTGAGACAGATTCTGAGAAAAGTGCCTGAATGTGACAAATTGCCTTTTGACCTTACAAAATTGCTATGAGAGTGGTTAGGACCACTGTTTGACCTTTGAGGGCTGCCTTTGGGGACGTGTTTGTCAAAGCGATCAGTGTTTGCAGTCACATAATCGGATTGGTGCTGTTTTGGTGTCTACACTATTAACCAAAGGAAAGCCTTTTTTTGTAGATTCTCTATGGATAGAATCTTATTTTCGGCTACAACCCAGGAGAAGAAGGAAATATTGGGTATCAAATGCTTGAGCCAGATATGCTTGATGGGTAGTTGGTAGGTTTGATTTGGCAAAAGGAGGTGGTATGCAGTTTTGTCTAAGAATTGACCACTATCAGTGCAAACCCAAATCAGAGAGCCCTTGGCCTCAGTTGTGGGGAGAATGATAGATTTTAATAGAAGAGAGAGGTCCTGGGACTAGGCAAGAAAATTGGGAACAATAATAAGTTTCCAAGAAGGATGGCCATTAGAATAGTCAATGAAATCATGAACCTTACTACCTATTGAAACATCAGTAAATTGCTTGAGAATTGATACCTGATTATCTTCAATAAGGGGAATATTTTTAATCCACTTGTCTTGCAAAAAACTGATGTCATTACCATTTCCAACCTGCCATCTTAAGCCTTTTTTAAGAAGGTCCCTGGTTTGTATGATTTTTTTCCAGAAGGCTAAGCCATTCAAGGAGACATTCTCTCTTAAAAAATGAGTGTGTTGTAAGTATTTCATTTTTATTATAAATACCCATTTAACGTTTGCATTTGTGAGGATTATCCAGGATTGCTTAGCAAGTAGGGCAATGTTCATTCTCCATGGTTTCCTTAACCCAATTTTGCCATGAATTTTTGGGGTGCAAACTTTGTCCCAAGAAACCAAAGGAAAACGTCTCTTCTCCTCTGACCCTGACCAAAGAAATATTTTTTGGATTTGCTCTATTTTTCTGCACACAGTAGCAGGGACTTTGAAAATAGAAAGAAAGTAAACGACTATACTTTGAATACTAGCCATAGTAAGAGTAGCTTTTCTCGCCTGGGACAAGAGTACCCCTCTTTATCCTGAAAGTTTCTTCTGAATACGTTCAATGATGTTGTTCCACATACTTTTGTGAGGTTGACCAATGAACAGGGGCATGCCAAGGTATGTGGAGGGAAGGTGGGATATTGTGTTAGCATAGCTATTATTATTCCATTATCTTGTTATATTATTATAACCCTATGCTATTCTCACCTTGGGTGGTTCGGGTGGTTCTGTATCTTATGAACTATTCTTGGACATTATTGTATTATTTAATCACTATGTTCAGTACAATAATGATAGCTTACTCTGACATGGTATCAAAGCGGGTGCGAGAAGACCTCACTCGGATTTTGGCAAATTAGGAAATGTGTTTTGCATCTCTGATTTACGAATAATTTTTTTGGTTTCGTTCCAGGCCCTAATTCATAGGGAATCTTACTGGGCATGTAGACACTAATCTTGATAGGAGATCTGAATAACGGGATCTGAACAACCCTAATGCTTGGATTGTAGGTCGAAGATCGACCTTGAATCGGCCAGATCTGTTGTGTAACTTGTTCGCTTGGTGGACTAAAGAAACGCTGACAAGCTAGCCTACAAAATGACATAGACTTGACCCGATGACTTGCAATCTCGAGACGACATGCTGATTGAGCTGGAGGAATGAACTACTGACATGAAGTCGAGACACACAACACGTAGGCAGTAGTAACCTAAGATATGTGCAATGTGCTAGAGGTGAGCTTACTCTGACATGGTATCAAATCTAGAGAACAACATCATCACGTGGCCCAGATAAGAGCATCGCGTGGCCATCATTTACACCCTCTCAGCTGGAGAACAACACCATCATGTGGCCCAGACAAGAGCATCACCTGTTGGGAGATCTGGAGGTTTTAGAAGATGATTTGAAAGCAGAACAAACGACCTGTTGAAGGAGACATTTATCGGTGACAATCACCACGAAAGCTGTTAAGCTAAATCAAGGTGTTTTTGTCAAGTCTGACTATTATCCAGCCCTTGTCGCTTCATCGTTGCAGGAAGTAGACGAGAGCTTACTGGTAAATGTCTCTTACAAATGACCTGTGAAAAGACAATCCTGATTGAGCGAGGGTTCTTTGGCACTCAAGGCTCCAAATAGATGCACCATTACATCTTGACAGTATGAAACAAACATACGATAGGTTTGTCATACTCAATCCAACGTTATTGTAGAAGAACGAGATCGCCATGCAGTAAAGCAAGTTGCAGTGAACGTATTGGCAAAAGACTAACACCGTCGTAGATTTCATATTTACAGGAAACATCGTTGATAGTCTGAAAACCATAAACTAGGGCCACGTGATCAACCAATTGCATACCGGTCCATTTGCAGCATAGCGATGAAGCTTCGAAGACATGCCAAAAGAGGTGTTCGACACCTATGTTGAAGCACCAGTATCTACATGGGAGCTACAGGATCAAGAGGTGTTTGCAAGAAAATTCTTGCCTTGGAACCAAACGGGAGTTGCAGGATGTTTTTTTCTAAATTTGCAACCAACAGATCCCAGATGGATTCCGCTGCTATCAAGGAGGGGTAGTCATGTTATATTTATCTCTTTGATAGGCCCTTGTCGAATACATTAAAAAAAATATATATTTTTTGATGCCATTTGCAGTCAGGAGGTAGTGTTGTCGCTGCTAGGCAGTCGAAAAACACCGCCCGAGGAGAGTTGTTGCCTCCCGCCCGCCACTCGTCCTCCCGCCGATGGAAGAAGCTAAGAGGGAGATTGTTTCCCCTCTTTCTCATCGGGCTTGGCAGCCCGATTGGCAACACAAGTGGGTGCTAAGGCGCACGACGAAGGAAGAGGTCGGGGGTTCCATTCCCACCGACAATAAGGTATACATATTTTTACTTAGTTTGATAAATAAGTTGAAATTTAATTTTTTTGTTTCAAAACTTTATTTTTTTAATTAAATATTTTTCATTTCTTAATTATTATTTTTTATGAAATTAATTAAGAAAAATCATATTTAATTATTATAAATTTTTATTTTCATTAAAATTTTCTTTCTCAAACATCAAACTTAACGTTAAATACCTTTGCCCCATTAAGTTTTTTTTCCTATAAGTGTGGAGGGGGCATTTTTTTCATCAAACTTCAAAACCACACTTTGTACACAAAGGGAGATACACCTTCAAAGCAATTAAAGAGGCATAAAATCATCAAAATTCAAACCTGTTTTTTTAGGTTTCATAAATAGCAAACTTTGTTTGTTTGAAGTACTTCACACAGGGGGGATTTTTTTTGGTGACATATTGTGCTAATTTGCCTACGAGGCAAGCTTTGTAAAAGCCTTTTGAGGCTTCATAGTTGCATTTTTTGCACTATGAATGGGGGGATATTCATTTTTATCTTCATCATAATTTTGTAAAAACAAGGGGGGAAGACTTATAAGGGTGCATTTTTGGCAGTGACCGACACCTTAGTCATTATTTTTGCAAATTTCATTGTAAAAGGTGCATTTTTGCAGAGACTGACACCTAAGAATGGGCAGATTAAAGAAGAAAACTATCCCTAAATCAAATGATGTTGCTAAATCAGTTAAAGGATCCCCACACATGGAAGGGATAGGTTATTATGAAGATGGCACATTTCATACACTACAAAATGGTGTAGATGCCATAATCAATGATTCTGCATATTGTGAAGACATGCAGACAAATGGTGTTCTAATCCCTATTGGTGCTATAATGGGTATATTCATGTCATTTTATGCTCTTGATAAAGCACATAGTAAAGAGAAAAGGGACTTTAGTGAGGAAACAAAGGTCAAACCCCTAATGGTCGATGCTTGTAGTGACACAAGTGACCTTCAGCCTATGGTGGCGAATGCTTATTGTGACACATGTGACCTTGAGCCCATGATGGCCAATGCTTGTTGTGATACATGCGACCTCATGCCTATGATGGTAGATATCAGTTGTAGCACATGTGATCTCATCACAATAGCAGATTTTTCTTGTGACACTAGTGACTTAAAAATTGATCCTCCTAAAAATGAACTCCATAATCTCATCAATAGCAACAAATACAATATTGTTAAAAGCATTGATGAAGATGATGAAATTGGGTGTTTTGAAAAACACACCAAAGGGTATGGTTCCAAAATGATGAAGAAAATGGGATTCAATGGGGAGAGATTAGGTAAACAGGAACAAGGCATTAAAACTCCTATAATGCTAAATTTTAGGGCAAAGCATGAAGGCCTTGGCTATATTGGACATGTAAGTACTAGTAATTCCATGTTTGTAAAACCTAAATATCCTACAACTCCTAAAAATAATTGTTGCAGTCATTGTGGAAAAATAGGACATGTTGCAGCTAAGTGTTGGAGATTACATCCTTGTGATTCATGTGGATATATGAATCACTCTTCTTCAAGTTGTTGGTACAAAGTGAAAATGGCCAACAAGTTTCATATTGATTGTGGATGGACAGATCTCACACAATGGAACATGATGAAAGAAATGTTGTATGGATTCTACCAAAAAGGTAAAACCTATGGTAGACCCCGAGGCAAATCTAATGACAAACCTAGTTGTAGTCCCAGAGATAATGACCCAGAGACAGACATAAAGACAGACCCAAAGACAAAGTTCCAGAGGCAGATCTACAGGAAGATCCATAGGCAATGATCCTTAGGCATATTCACATGAATATCCAGAGATATACCCAAAGGTACACATACAGAGGTATGCTTAGAGCTAGAGCAAGAGCCATGAGCCAGATCCTGAGCTGAAGACAAAGCACAAGCCACCATTATTTCATTTTTCTTCTTCTTCTTCACTGTATTGGAGCAATTATATACTTTACCCAAATATTGTTGTATGGGGGGATGATATCATATCTAGTAGTTATATTATTACCCAAATAATGTAATAAGGGGGGATTTTAGAGTAGCTATTATTATTCCATTGTCTTGTTATATTGTTATAACCCTATGCTATTCTTGTCTTGGGTGGTTCGGGTGGTTCCATATCTTACGAAATATTCTCGAACATTATTGTATTATTTAATCACTATGTTCAAGACAATAATTATAGCTTACTCTCACATATTGAATATTCCAAAATACGAGCTATTCGTCCTTAACAGATAGGAGGGGTATTTAAGAAGAAGATTTTGCTTTTGGTGTAATTAATTTTCTGACCAACTGCATTTTCATACTATTTATATCTTCATTATATTGTTAAATATTTTTGAAATTTAATTTTTTAATTTGAAAATTTTAATGTTTAATTTGTTTAAAATTTACAAAAAAAAATTTATTAAAAAAATATATTAAAATACAAAACTAAAAGTAATGATAAAATAAAAACTGATTATTGAAAAAAATATATTATCATATATGTATTTTTGATTTTGTTATTGTGAGAAACCTCTATGACCAACACACAGGGCTGAGTAGTCTCCTCCCAACCATGACCCCTCGTAAAGTTGAGAACTATACTTATCAATAGAGAATTTAACATGTTAAATTTAATGAATATTTATATTTCATTAATTGAATATTTTGTTTAAATTTTTTAATGTATATATCATTATTTAAAATAATAATTTTTATTTAATTAACTTATTTTTATTTAAATAAAGTATACATCAAGTATAATTTATTTGTATGAGGATGACTGATGTATTATCTTTTAAAGAAATTATCATAGGGCCTAAAAAAGGACCTAGTTTTAAGGATTGAGTGGATGGGAGTTCATGCATGTTAGGGTGCAAAAGGGAAAAAATAAATCCTTGTTTGAAGTAACACTCAAAGAAAAAGGCAAGGCCTTAGGCTAGCCTCAGCCTTAGGCTTCAAATTTTTATGAAATATCTAATGAGACCTTTTTGGTAGAGGATGAGGTTCTCTCTATTTCAATTAGGTGATACCATTATAAGAGGTAACATGATGTATTTACAAAGCAACCTAATCTACAAATTCATGGGAGCATGGTGGGTTTTAGCAACATTGAAGAGATGGATCAGAAGTAAATGGGATTTGAAAGGGGAAGATTTAGTCACTTCGGTGTCAAAGGGTTTTTTGGTAACATCTATCCAAGAGGAAAACTACAATTGGATCTACATGAAAGGGTTTTAATTTTTTGATATTGTTGGTCTCTAAATGCGTCAATGGTCATTAGGATTTAAATATTTGTATTGGAGTTGTTACAAAAGTCCTAACATGGGTATAGTTGTCCAACCTACAATTGGAATTTTAGACAAAGATCTTCAAAAATATTGAAAAGGTTTTGGAAAATTCATCTTAGTATCCCTTGTAAGTATAAATAAAGCTCAAACTATTTTTTCTTACATCTGTGTCAAGGTAGACCTATAAAATTCCCTCATTAAAATGATAGTTTTGATTTCATGTCTAGGTAAGCACTATCATGAGGTTGACTATAAAATATACCCTTTCGATGTGTCTCTACCATGCATGCATGCACTTAGAAAGCTTTTGCCAATAAAGAAACAACCATTAAAAGAGGACCCTCAGGGATTAATGAAGGAGAATTCATAGCACAACTTATTTGCCACAAAGCTAAACCTATAAAAGAAAATATGACAAACAACAAAAAAATTGGAACTATCAAAATGAGAGGTTTTGGAAATAATAAAAGAGGAGAACATAGTTCTAGAGACACAAGAGCCTAAGTAGGGTTTAGAAGAAGGAAAAAATAATTCAAAAGATGAAAACATTGAACAAGAGGAAATCATAGGGGAGAAGAATCCCCAAGAAACTTCCATGAAAAACATTTAAGGAACTCAAAAAAAAGGGCCAAGAGGTGGAATACAAGGGAGAGTAGGGTCACCCTTCTCAAAGAGGGGGGAGGAGCACTCGTAGACAATATGACACAAGGAACTTTAGATAAGGAATAGGGTGGTCCTTAGTAAATATTTTATGAACTAGGAAAATAAATAAATATGTGATAGATGGAAAATAAAGTCATATTTTTAATGCCTTTGTAGGAGGATCCAAACCCCTAGTCAAAGATAAAAATAAAAATAAAATAAATTTTCTAGAGTATGAGGGGTCTAAATTCCATAGCCAAACATAGTATACTAAAATCATGTATTGGCAATCTATGTACCAATATAGTTTTATTAGGGAGACAAAACTATGAGAACATGAGTTGGGAAAAGTAGGTAGAAAGATATTGAATGGAAGCAAATTCTTGGGAGTTTTAACAAAGAGAGCTTCAATTCACTTACTAACTCTTTGGAACCAAGAGATCTTTGATGGAGATTTGGTTTATCAAAATTGGCATCATATTACACTCTAATTCAAGCATAGGCCCAAAGGTAAAGTAGGTTTCATCACAAATATTTATGCATGCAATTCCCACAAGCATAAAAAAATATTTCAATTTACTTAAAGAAAATATTAAAAACTTAAAAAATTAGAAAAAAATGGTAGATGGGGATTTTAATACTTCTCTAAATGTGAAGAATAAAAAGGGAAGGGTTTCTAGTTACACATAAGCCATGATATATCTAACAATTTTTTTGACAAAGATAAGCTTGATAACCCTACATTTGGAGTGGGGTACCAACACTTGAAATAATGAAGAAAAAAAAGCAGTGAAGCCAAAAAATGACATAGTTTAGGATCAATGACGTGAAGAAAATATTGACTCCCTAAAATCCTTTTTGTCCTTGATACAAGTAATATAGTTGAGGTTTGTATTTTTGTATTTTGTAGAGGTTAAGAAAGTATCTAATATGAGATTTTGCAACTTATTTGAGGACACAAAATAAAAAACTCATTAACTATAGTAATGATAAAAAAATATACCATAAATATGCCACTTGTTACAAGAATAAACTACTTTGAATTGTTGATTATGTACTATTCACTCAACATGGGAAGACTCACAATCAATACACTCAATACTTTGATGAAAACTACTCTATTGATGGTGATATACTGTGTTGGAGATATGCACATAAGAGAAAACTCAAGTATTATAAGTGAAGCAAACCTCATTCATCTTCTATGACTATTCTAAACACTATGTTATCAATTTAATTAGGCTTTATAACTATGGAAATCGTCACTAAAAAGAAAACCCCACATAACAAGTTTGACATCCAACAAATACAAGCACATCATATCATGTTAAAAATATCAACTCACACAATATTTGGAGAGGTAGAGGTAAAAAATAATAGAATAAAATGATGCATCTCTAAGCACATCAATACATTATAATAAAATAAAATTTTTTCTATAGAAAACTAGAAAATATAAATAATGCTAAGAAATACAAAAAACAAGTTAAAATAATATGGTAAAACATAATTTATTCATATGCAAATTAGAATATAAGAGGAATGAAAGGATTACATCAAAAGCACATTGATTTACAATACAAATTTGATTGGTAGCTGTTGTTGAAAATAAATTTATTCTATCAAAAATAATTGGAGGTTAGTGTTGACCTTATAGATCCGAAAGACATTGATAAATCCTTACCTATAAATCCATAACTTGAATCTATCTTTTGTATCCTTCTTCTGCCTTCCTCTTCTATATTATTCCTCCTCCTTCCTCTTCTATTATGGTACAATTACTCTTCCTTGTATATTTAGTTTATCTCTAGGAATACCATTTGTGAAAGGTGTGTGAAACCTCATGAGTTTTGTATTTTCCAAAGCTATATATCATCCATGTGAAAGTACAAAAGATATTCATTCTAAATCTTAAGCCTTTTCATTAATTAAAAAAAGGGAAGGTTTTTTATTGAAGGATTTAAAGTGGTCTTGTGGAGTTATTTGTAAGTATTGTAAATTTTTTCTCATAAGTTGTCCTTTAGAAATTTTAAGTTCTTGAGTGATTGGATCATAAGAAGGCCAATTCCAAGGCAACTAGTAATAAAGTATTTTTGGCGTGTAGGTGGTTTGAGAGGGTTACTTTCAAGTCCCTTATGCTTGTGGTGGTTTTATTATCTTCTTAAAGTACTAATTCAATCATGGGATCAAATGAGAACTACATGGTATTAGAAAAGCTAAATATCATTGATTATGAGATATAGAATATGGAAATGACACTAATATTACAAATTAAATATCTATTATATTTAAAAACATAAGATAGACCAATAAATCTAGATGCACATATTAAATGGGATAAAAAGGACATGAAATCACAAGCACTCTTCTTGCAGCAGTTAGATCCATCAATTAGGTCTCATGTTCAAGATATTAAAACATCAAATCATGTTTGAGATACTCTTTCTACTATGTATGAGAGGACTAACAAAATTAAAATAATGGATCTAAAGAGATAATTGACACATCTCAAGTTGGAAGAATAAAGCATGAATGACCACCTCACCAAATTAAAAATGATAAAAAAATAATCTATCCATTATATAGGTAACATGTAGAGATGAAGATATTATGGATTTTCTAATTGATAGCCTACCTAGAAAATATCATAACTTTGTATCCACCCTCGAGATAATAGAAAAATTAGGCATAACAGTATTGGATGAACTATGTGGGATCTTACTAGTAAATAAGAGAAAATGAATTCAATGGTGAATCTAGAAAGACAAGAAAAATATTTACAACTAAATAAAAATGAATATCTACTAATAAATGAGAAACAAAATAAATATAATAAGCCAAAACAACAAATGAAATAAGCATATGGAAGTAGACCACAACATAAATAATGACTGCAACTAAATTAGCATTAGATAAACATCAATCAAATGCATAATAAAAATCATACAAGGAGTAACTTTAAGCTAACTTGTTTTAAGTGTGGAAAACATGGGCATAAAGCAGATCAATTTTAGCTCATGTATTTCAACCAAAGAATCAATTTATTTTTTCCCAATAGGATGAACATCTCAAAAGCATCTTGTTCACTTCTCTTGCTACTTGTGGAAGCCCTACAAATGCTTGGTATATTAACTCAGGTGCAAGTTAATATATGACTCATCACAAAAGAGTATTTTGACTCCTTAGAGAAGAAAAATGACTCTTAAAAGGTTATTTTAGATGATTATTCTTCACTTAAAGTTGAATGTGTTGGCACTATTTTTATGAGACATTACTAATGTGCGTATTATACCAAATTCGAAGAAGAATATTCTCTCAACAAGTCAAATAACAAAGCATATATTTAAGGTAGAATTTTATCAAGGAAAATATTTGATAAAAAAAAAAAGAGAAATGACTACAAAATAATAGTAGGAGGAATAATATAAAAAATGGAATATATAAACTTGATTTGAACTTGCAAACAAGACTTCTTATGTAACAATGCATGATTATGTTAGTGAATTGTGGAACCTAAGATTGGGAAACTTAAATTTTCAAAGTTTATTTGAATTATTAAAGAAAGATATTGTTCTTGGAACATAGTTATTTGTGAAGGTTGTATGTTTGAAAAAAACATAAAGGCCCATTTGACAAGATTACATCAAGAGAAAAATAATTGCTTGAGACTGTGCACAGTAATATATGTAGATCCATTACACCTAAATCACTAGGGTGAGAACATATGTATTAACATTTATAGATGATTTCTCTAAAAAACATGGACATACTTTCTTAAGACCAAGAATAAAGTATTCAAAAAGTTTAAAATTTTCATGGTCCTTGTGGAAAATCAATATAAAAAAAAAAACAAAAGGGTAAGAACTGAAAATGTAGGAGAATATGGTGATCACAAATTCAAGAAATTTTATGAGAGACAACAAATAGATAAAATCCACAACAAAATTAAGTGGTTAAAATACAAAATATAACTTTGGTTGAAATGTCTCGATACATGATTGAATATAATAACTTACCTATAACGTTTTGGGTAGAAGCATTGAACACAACAACTCATATTTAAAATATGTCCTCTATATCACACTTTAAAAATATCATCCCAAAACAAGCACGTAGTGGAAAGAAGCCCAATGTGAACCATTTCAAAGTGTTTGATTGTGAAGCATATGCTCATGTGCTATATGAGATAAGAACTAGGAAGTTTGATAGTAAGAGCATTAAGTGCATTTTTGTTGGCTATGATGATCACAAGAAGGGATATAGGCTATATGATCCTAAAATTAAATATGTTTTTATTAGTAGGGATGTGAAGTTTAATGAAGGTATTCAAAGGAATGTCACAACTCCTTTGTGTCATCCTACTCAAATTAAAATTGATGACTTTGAAACTAGTAATAATTTAGAAAAATAACATCCTAATGGTGATGAAAATACTCCCAAGAAGACAAGAAGCCTTTAAGAAATATAAGATAACTCTAAGGAGGTCCAAATGATAAATCAAACTATCAATTATACTTTGATGATAGCAATTATGAAAATCGATGTTCCTTATGATTTTGAGAAAGCACAAGGAAAAAGAGAATGAGATAAAGGAATGAAATATGAATATAACTCCTTGATCAAAAATCAACTTGGGTGTTAGTGGAACTACCCAAGGGTAAAAATATTGTTGGAAGTGGATGGAAGTACAAAACTAAGTACAAATCCAATGGGAGTATTGAAAAATATAAGGCTAGACTTGTGGCCAAGGGTTACTCTCAAAAAGAAGGAATCTATAGTGGAGAAAATATTTCCCTTGTTGCTAAAATCAACACTATCAAAATAGTCATTACACTTGCTACTTATTATAGGTAAACAATTCATCAAATGGATGTTAAGAATGATTTTCTTAATGGTGATATAGATGAAAAATTTACATGTATTAGCCTCAAGGATTTTTTAAAGAGGGGTAAGAACACTTGGTATGTATATTGAAACAAGCTCCAAGGGCTTGGTATGCAAATATTGATGAATTCTTCAAACTTGAAGGATTTAATAGTAGTCCCTATGATCCAAACCTATATGTGAAAACCTTTAATAGTGGAATACTCATCATTGTATTCTATGTGGATGATCTCATCATTGTAGGTGATAATCTACAAAGCATACATTGAGTGAAGTCATGACTAAGGGACAAGTTTGTAATGACTGACTTGGTACTTCTTAATTACTTTCTTGGATTTGAGGTATGGCACACTAAAGAGGATGTCCTACTTTCCCAAAAGAAATATACCAAGGACTTATTAGTAAAATTCAAAATATAAAATTATGTAAAAATATCAATTCCAATTTCTACAGGTATAAAGTTGAGCAAGTATATTGAAGGAAGTGAAGTCAATATAACACTTTATAGAAAAATATTGGGTAACCTAATATGTTTGATCCATCTAGACCAAATGTCTCCTATTCAATTAATATGATATTTAGATTCATGACTTCTCCAAAATTTCCCCATTGAAAATCTATCAAGAGGATATTGCGTCATGTGTTGGGTACACTCAGAATGAGATTTCACTATTTGTATAGTAGAAAATTACTTACAAGATATTTTGATTCAGATTGGGTATGTTGTGCAAAATGTAGAAGATATACTATGAGATATTTCTTCTCAATTATTTTAGGTCTTATATCTTATTTTAGCAAGAAAAATGTACAATTGCCATGTCCACAACAGAAGTAGAGTACATAGCAACAAATGAGGTAACCCTCATTAGTAAACTCATTCAATAACCAGTAATTATCTCTAGTATAATTGAACATAATATTAGATTGCATATCACTTCACCAAAGTATTGAATGAAGCTACATTAGTCCAGCTTAGAGGTCTTCTAGGATTGAAAGATATTACATGAATTTAAATGCCAATAGCTATTCCAAATTTTGATGTAACACAAGCATTTCATATTTATTTTTGGGTCTTGAAAAAATGAATTTATGGAATGGTGTTGAAAATAAATTCATTATTTTTGAAGTAGTTCAAGAAGGTCATTTCCAACTTTCCAGATCTCAAAGGCACTAACCAATCCTTGCGTAGCACTTGAGTCTAACTTTTGTAGCCTTCTTTCTTTGTTTTCTATATTATTCCTCCTCTCTCTTCTATTCTATTCCAATCACTCTTCCTTTTATATTCTTCTTTGTGTATTTATTTTATTTCTAAAATTATAATCTATGCTTAGGATATATAAATTGCTTTTCTCAATATGATGTTATTTCGACTCAATTTATGAAATATTTCTTGACATCCATAACTATAGAAGGTCGATAACATAACTGTAGAAGGTTGACATTGACCTTATTAACCTACCTAAAATCTTGGCAATTAGATTTAGTAGAAAATCAATTTATTTTCAACATGCAACCTTGTAATTTAATTTCCAACCCCAACAAAAAAAAAATAACTTTCAATGTCACATTCCAATTTGGGGACCCACTACAAAAGGCTTCTAAAAGCCCATAAACAATAAATTATTTCTTAATTTTATTTTGGTGACCTAAGTTCAATTCATGGGAAGGGATATCATCTATTACTATGTCCCTTAGGAGTGTAGTCCTCGTTCTATCACCCATTATATTTCATGTTACTTCAAAAAACAAAAACACAATGTTGATTCATTATCAAATGTAAAAAAAACCAAAGTAAATCTACTAAGAATGTGCAAGTTTATGAACTAGTTTCTGAATGGATTTTGAGGGCATCCTCATTTTTTTATTTAATAACAAACGATGAGAAAATAATAAAATTTTTTATCTTACATTTTTAATCTTTGTTTAAATATTGAATAACAAAGGATGAGAAAATTACCAAAAAACATTTATCTCACATTTTCAATCTTTGTTTTAATTTAAGGAACAAGGGATTGATGAAGTTGCTATGCATCATTTTGATAATTATATACCCTATAAAATGAGTAATCAATGTAAGAAATTATTTAATATCCCCTTATCATTGAAGAAATTTATTGATGTTCTATTATTAATGTCAAAAATAAAGGGTCCCACTCTTGATGGCCTTTTGGAAAATTTCTTTTAGACCACATGGAATGTAATAAGTTAATTTTTTTTGTTATATGTATAAATATGCAGATAAGAATAGGTTCCTAGGGTTCATAATAAATCAAGGTTTAATTAAATTAATTTTGAAGGGTGGTAACATATATAAGGTTATTAGTTGTAATGAATCAACTTTTAGGAACAACAAGTGCAATAAAAAATATTAAAAATGTAATAGCAGGGTAACATACGCAAGAAATAGAATTCTAATTCCACAATAGTAAGTCATAAATAAAAGTAATATATTCAGATTCTAAATATCAAAATAATACTAGCCAATCAAAGAGAGAAAATCTCATAGCCAATTAGAGAGGGAAAAGTCTCTTATGTGCACTAGATGTGACAAAATAATACAAATATAAATGATGATCAATCTAGAATACAACTCATTTATTTATATTCTAAGGGTGAGTGCAAGTGATGAGTTCTACTTTGGGACTAAATTCGGTTTCCATAGGTGAATGTGGAAGGATTGAACTTGTTCGACCAAAAGGTGTTTAGCTTAATTATGTGACATCACATTTGTTTGACAAAGCAAATTTGTACAAATACTTATTGATCAATCTAATATATTCATAAAAACAAACAATTAATTTGGATCCTTCCTTAAAATTACCACAATGAAACAATAAAAGTAAAAAATGCATGGTTAGACCAATTTTGATCAACAAGTAGATGGAAAAAATTCTTCTATATGTCTCACACTAGATTATGTAAGAATAAGTTTTAACTTCTTTCTAATTTCCTTGCAACACACGATAGGAATGATCAGTAAGAAGAACAATGTATATTTCATGAAAATCATGTATTGTGTATATGATTCTTAGAATTTATGCTTGAATTTGAATATATTATTAAATATTATTAACCTAATAAGGGACACCATACTACAGTGAGAGAAAAGATATTATGAAGGGTCTCTTTGTGACACTCTTCTAATATCCTTTATGTTAATGTGTGTACACTTTGTATTTAATGGACTAGTTGAAGAACACCTACATTTATTGTAAGATACTTCATTTTATAAGCTTAATGTTAATCTAGCCCTAATGCACATACAAATATGACAATAAATACCTACAACTAAAATGATTTTTTAAATTTTGATGAAGAAGGAAACAACAAGTTCTTTTGAAAGACAAGGGTATAGAAGGTGATGTAAAAAAAGAATAATATGCAACTACACACGCTTTTGATTAAATGTTAAAGCTTCATGATTAAGTTGGCCCCTTATATGATTAAGACTAACTATGTCTATTTTACCAAAAAATAGAAAATAGAATCTAGTCTATATAGATAGCAAATATAAAATTTCTCCTAAATTCTTAAAATATAGAGTTATGAGGTTAAAGAACCTACTTTTACCACAATGGTAAAAATGTCACTAGTCTACATAAGCATTACCAACACTATTTCTTGTTGATGGTGATATCACTTATCCTACATAATAGAAAAAAAAAGACAGAGTCAATAATAAAGAGGTTTGTTGGAGCTGGTAGAGGATAGTTGAAATTTCTTGAACAAAATGTAGACCCTTATTCAGATAGGCAAAAATGATAAAAAAATTAAAACACAAGAAATAAATTTTAGATTACAAAATCACCACTAAGTCACAACAGTTCCATCAGGCTTTCACTCATTATTAAAAATTTCATTCTATGTAAAACAGAGAACTATCACTACTAACCTAAAATCTAGTGGTACTTTTGCTTCTAAGAGTAGATCAATAAGATTAAATATAATAAGAGCTAATATTATAATGACTATGATGGAGGGATATGACATGGGAGTGTAGAGGCTCTATATAATAGTAAGAAAATAAATATTTACTTGATTAAGATGAATATTAATTAATAAAAATGAAATACTAACTAAATGTAAGCACAAGATGTAAGATTGATGCTAAGTGCAACTAGCTAAAGTTTAAAGCTATAAGGACAAGGAAGAGCCAAAAACAAATAAGAGAAAAGAGTACAACCCAATACACAAGGTTTTTCCCCCTTGTTAAAGGCTTGTTGAGAGCTTACTTTTTGATGGCACTTGAATTCTTAAGCTTATCAGCTTGGATTCTTGATGATTGATAATTTCTTGAGAGCTTGTAGACTTGAATGGAGACTTTCTTGGATGCTTGCAAGAGTGCTTGAAGAGATCTTGAAAGGAAAAATAAATCGAACGGTTTCCAATATGGCCTTCACAATATTATGGTGAAGTTTTGGCATAACCTTTCCATGCAAAATAATAAATGCCTATGGTTATAGATAGATTTAACAAATATTACTATTAGAAATATCTTGATAAAATAATTATCCCAAGTACTAGTTTCATAGGCAACCATGGCTCCCTAGGGGAAGGATTTCATTAAATATGACAAGTTTGAAGAAGGTAAAAATTTGAAAAAAGTTCAAGAAGCCATTAATGAAAGACCATGAGAATGAAAATTCTTGAATTTGAGATTTATTATAGGAGTTAAAGATTAGATTTTGGGGATCTAGTTCATTAATGGTGGGTCACTTGAAATATATAGGAAGTCAAATTTCTTGATTTGGATGTATGATAGTCAAAATTTCTAGGATGCAATAGTGCAAATAATATTTTTGTGATGGTACTTTTACCTCATGGTTGCTGGAATTAAAAAAGGACAAGAAGGGTCAAAGTAAAATATTTTGCAAAAGCATCATCAGTGCTATCACTAATGCCTCAACACTATTGCTTTTGGAGCAATAAATGTTCCAAATTTAGGCCCAAGGGAGGTTTATTCAATTTGGTTGGTTGGTGAAAGGATTAAAAACTTGAATATTAACCCTATGCAAAATAGGATACATACATTTTCTCTTTTTGATGCATTTATTACATAATAAATACGTTAAAAAGTGACATCAATGCCCCAAATTTGAGACAAGAAAATTTGATGTTGCTTATGGTTGATGATATTAGATGAATACTATTTTGATTGGTTACTTAGAAATGATGTTAAAAATTATATTTTGTATAGCATTAGATGTTGTTGTGCCCTAGTGTACCTCCTTGAGTCTTGGAGAAAAATAAAGTTGAACCAAGAAAAATTGACTTGATTATGATACACATTGATTCAATGACAAGAAAATAGGTACAAATGATGAAAAATAGTGTAAGAGATTGAGGGGTAAAAATGATTTTTTTTTCACCACACGAGGGAGAGAAAGGGAGCTTTAGACATTTATTGAGACTAGGGTTTTGATGCCTCTCCAAGGACAACTAGACCACTATGTAAACTTGGTATGAGCATAAAACCTAAGTGGAAGAATGCCATCATTAATGAGTAGAAAAAAAGCATCCTACACTATTATTTGTTGCTTCAAAAAATGCACTGGAAGGAAGCAATGATGTTTTTATGTGCCAATATTGCTATCACTTGCCAATGACACTTTTGTAAAAAATGATGCCATCTCCAAGAAATGACACATTTGTTCTTAATGGTGCTTTTACATCATGATGATGCTTTCACATGAGGGTAAGATAGGCTAGGAATTTTTATTTTTGTATGACATGACGGTAATGTTAGGTATACTAACATAGTGCTTGGGTTAATATGGATTTAGGTGTAACAAGTGATCCTAGAGTGGAAAGAGTGATACCATCACCTACATGAGATAATATAGAGACTATTAGATATCGTCAGTTATACACTACTTGTGGTAGTAGGGCTTTATCACATGGCTTTGATGCTAAAGGTGGAGTTTGATTAGGTTGTCCTTATTGTGCTAGTGGAAAGATGGCCCTTTGCCATTGATGACAAAGGGAGAGAGATTTGAGTTAGGGGAAGAGCATTCAATCAGGGGGAGCAGCTTGTGAAAAATAGAAAGGAATGGTTAAAAAAAAGGGGTTGCCATCAATGAAAAATGGGGAGATTGTTGGAAATTTTGAGTAGTTTTGTTGTCATTGATGTCAAGAGAGTATTGTTTTAATTTTGTCATCCTTACGGACATTAAGTGGTTTTTCCAAAATACAATGAAATGGCTAAAATAAATAGGATATAATATTTATTTTGAATATTATATGCCTAAGGTAGCATAATAGCTTGAAGATCCAAGGAAGGATAATAATATTATAATATTTCGGGCCAAATAACAAGATGAAGAAAAACAAGGTTCAAGTTGAAAAGGCCCATGAGCAGTTTGGAAAAGGTTTAAATTAAATTAAAATATTTTAATCCTTGATTAAAATTTTAATTTAAATTAATAAGCAGTGCCAAAGGTTTTTAAATTTATTATTTAAAATCTAATTCGAATTTTAAAATTCGAAATTGGTTGACGTGTAAAAGACAAGAAGCATGTATATTTATAAAGGAACTAATTCTCATTTTCTAAGATCTTGAAGATATAACTTTGAATGCAATTCTATAGAAGAAATTGTGCATTGCATTACCTATGAAGAAGAGAAATTCACATTTCAAATTATTGGAGGCAGACAAGTGTGTAAGGTGAACGACGTGGATAGAAAGTTTCACTGGTAGCGGTAGCACAGGTGGCAGTTGAGAAAGATCTAGGGATTTTCAAGGAAGAGATTACGGGTTCAATCCATGTGATTGAAATTTTTCTAGAGGAAAGAGGCCTTCATTTCGTTTGACATTTTTGTGAGACGGAATATAGAGGGGATCATGCACCTATGGTTTCATGTGGGCACGTAGCCCACTTGGTGACCTAGATTTGGGCTAGGGTGTTGGAAAGGCTACGTCGTGTGTTTGAATTTCACCAAAGATATTTTTGGTGGGTAGAATAAATTAAAGGTATGCTATGCATATTTTTATTTCTCCAAAGATTTTGAAATTCAAAAATTTCTTAGAGGGTTTTGTGAGTTCTAAAAGGTAGCTATGAGTTTTTGAGGGAGTTATAACGTAAAGTAAATTAAAATATTTTATTTTTATTTTTTTGATGATAAAAATTTATTTTATAAAATTGGAGTGATAAGGTATGCAAAGAAAATAATATTTTGCATCTTGAAATAAAAGCTACATTGTGATATTTACTGTTAGAATTTCACAATAATAGATATGCAAAGTATTACACAAAAAGATGAAGAGAAGAGTGGAACTGATTGATTTATCTCTAGGATCAACTCTATATAAATAGCAGAGTTGATCATTGAGAGTCGTTGGATTACAACAACTCATCAAACCTGATGAAGACACCACTTAGAGTTCTCCTGACACATGGAGGAGTGGAAACTCAAGTGTGTATCCTAGTGAACTTAAGAGAATATTCACTTATTCTAACACCCCCCTTAAGTGATACTAGGGGAGATTCTACAAATGAGTCCCGGCAACGAGGCCTGATTAGGTACTCATGTACATCATAGATAGTTGGTGGAAAAAACCCCTGTGGGAAAAAAACAACTATCACTTCTTTATTTTGAAATGATGGTAAAAACCCAGTGGGAAAAGCCATCAATCAAAAGCAAAGAAGTATGAAAGAGGCTTGTCTTCGGATGGTGAAGATTGTCCTCTTTAAAAAAATAAAATATGAGTCCCGAAAAGAAGGCCTGATGAGGTACTCATGTACAATATAGTGAGAGGTGGAAGACCTCTTTGTCAATGTAGTTGTAATACTCCAAGTTTTTCTCGCAACTAAAGGTAACGCGGAGAAGGAAATGACTTGGTGAAGATGTCTGCAATTTGATTCTCTGTTGGAATATATTCTAAGTGTATATCCCCATTTTGAATATGTTGCCTGATGAAGTGCATATGGATCTCAATATGTTTGGTGCGCTGATGCTCAACTGGATTGCGTGCAATATGAATTGTGCTTTGATTGTCACACCAAAGTGTTATAGGCCTTTTATGGAAGAAACCAAATTCTTTGAGAATTTGACGAAGCCAAAGGGCTTCTTGACTAGCTAAAACTACTGCTCTATATTCTGCCTCTGTAGAAGATAATGCTATTGTTTGTTGTTTCTTGCATAACCAGGCTATCGATGAAGAACCAAGGTAGAAAACATATCCAAAGGTAGAACATCTGTCGTCTATTGATCCTGCCCAATCTGAATATGTATAGCCAATGATATCCATGGAGTCTCCCTTATAGATGAGTCCAAAGTGTGTAGTACCCTGCAAATAACGAAGAATTATTTTAGCTACTTGCCAATGACTGAAATGAGGGTTATGAGAGAACCTGGATATGAGCCCAACAACATAGGAGATATCTGGTCGAGTATGAGTAAGGTATAACAGACTACCTACAAGTTGACAGTATAGAGTAGCATCACAAGGAGGGGATGAGCAAGAAGCACTGAGATGAATGCCAGATTGAAAAGGGGGTAGGAGAAGGTTTGCAATATATCATTTTAAACTTTTGAAGGAGATCTTGAGTGTACTTTTATTGACATAAGGTGATCCTTGCTTTACTTTGTTTTATTTGAATTCCAAGGAAGAAATGAGCTAGACCTAGATCAGCCATTTCAAATTTTTTAGAGAGGGAATCTTTTATATTCTAAATGTGAGTGAGGTTACTACCAGTGAGAAGAAGATCATCAACATAAAGAACAAGAATGGTGATATTTCTTTTACTTCTCCAAATGTAAACTGTATTGTCAGACTCACAATGAGAAAAACCTCATTGAAAGAAGGAAGGAGTCCATATTTTCATACCAAGCTCTAGGGGCTTTTTTGAGGCCATATAGAGATTTTTTAAGCCGACAAACAAGAGAGGAGTCTTGAGTAAAACCAGTGGGTTGTTCCATGAATATTTCTTCTTTTAAATTTCCATGTAAAAAGGCACTTTTTACATCCATTTGATAGACTAGCCATTTATGGGAAGCGGCTAGAGCAAGAACCAATCTAACAAAATCCATTTTAGCAACCGGAGCAAAGGTTTCTGTATAATCAATACCCTCTATTTGAGAAAAACCTTTGGCTACAATATGAGCCTTGTGTTTATCTATTTCTCCATTAGGCCCATATTTTGTTTTGAAGATCCATTTACATCGAACTAATTTTCTTCCTTTAGGTAAGGGAACTAAATCCCAAGTATCATTTTTGATCAAGGAAGAAAATTCGTTATCCATGGCATCTTCCCATTATTTTATACCCGAGGCTTCTTTGAAGGTTTGAGGATCGGAGGAAATGGATTGACATACAAGACTAGAACCTATGGGGTTGGATGATCTGTTTGAAGGAATATTTTGAATGTAGGGAGTAGCTTCTTTAACAATTGTGCGGGCCCATTTTTGCATAGAAGAGGGAGTTGAAGGAGTTGAAAGACATTGATAAGGAGTTACAGGTTCTTCATCTTGATTATCAATAACCAAATTAACTTCAAGGGTTGGCTCTTCATAATATTGAGGTTCTACTATAGGAGAAGGCTCAATGGAGGAAGAGTCATTTGGAGGATCTTTTTGAGGGAATGTTTCATCAAATTGGACATTCCTATGAAAGAATACCTCATGAGTTGAGGGATAAAGAAGCCTGTATGCTTTCAATTCTTCACAATAACCGACAAAGATGAGCTTTATGCTTTTTTTATCAAGATCCTTCCTTTTCTTCTTTGGGATGTGAGCCCAAGCAATACATCCAAAAATATTGAAATTGGAAACATCTGGTTTTAAGCTAGACCATGCTTCTTCAAGGGTAATTTGGTCAAGAGATTTATGAGGTGTGCGATTTTGAATATAATTTCCGTAGTTAATAGCCTCTACCCAAAAAATTTTTGGAAGATCTCTTGAATGGAGCATACAATTAGCCATCTCTTTTAATGTCCGGTTCTTTCTTTATGCAATACCATTTTGTTGAGGATTATGGGAGACAAAATGTTGATGTATTATACCATGATTAGAAAGAAATATGGAGAACTCATTACTATAGTACTCCCCCCATTATCAGTACGAATCTTCTTGATTTTGCAAGAAGCCTAATTTTCAACTAAGGCTTTAAAGATTTTAAAGTGGGATAACACATCACTTTTATATTTGAGGAAGTAGACCTAGGACCTTCTAGAAAAATCATCAATAAAGGTAAGAGCATACTTTTCTCCTTTAAAATATGTTTCAGGAAAGGTCATTAAGTCACTATGGATTAATTCTAGAGGAGATGAGGTTTTTAGAGAACTACTTGGGTGGAAAGGATCTTGATTGTTGCTTTCCAAGAGCACATCCAGGACAAACCCCATCGCTGAAAGAGACTTGGGGTAATCCTTTAACAATATTATGGGTGCAAAAATATTTTAGGTAGTTATAATTAAGATGACCAAACCTTTCATGCCAAATTTGACTATCAAGATTACTATGAGCCACAAAATAGGAGGCTCCTTCTAGATTTGTAAAGCCTTTGAAGTGGAAAAGATGAGATTTATGATCAATATTCCCTTTTGCCACAAGAGAATTAGGGAGTTGAAAATCTCTTATCTCAACTCATGTTGGGGAGAAGAGAACAATTTTCCCATTTCCAGAAGTACAAATTTGATAAATGGATAGGATATTGGTGGCAATGTCTGGAACATAGAGAACATTGTTTATAGAGCCACCATAAATGGTTATATCCCCTTTCCCTTTGACAAGAATGAAGGAGGAGTCCCCTACTTCTATGCTATGAGTAGAGCTAGAGGAGATAGAAGAGAAAGACTTGTCTGAAGAAGACATGTGATGAGTTGCTCCAGAATCTAGGACCCAATAATTAGAGGAAGAATTGGAGGTTTTTCCTTGAACATTAAGGGATTTTCCTATTTGCTTATTATTTTCTATATTTTGATCCTTTATAGCTGCCTCTAGTTTTTGTAATATTTTCTAGCATTTGTTAGTAGAGTGACCATTCTTCTTACA
Source organism: Wollemia nobilis (assembly GCA_028583015.1). NCBI lineage: Eukaryota > Viridiplantae > Streptophyta > Pinopsida > Araucariales > Araucariaceae > Wollemia > Wollemia nobilis. The sequence continues at coordinate 63,651 of JAQPPZ010001363.1, forward strand.
GTGAGTACAGGTAATGGGAGTCTTTTCCTTATTTTTGAATTTTTCTTTAGAGGAGGTGGAGGCTACTAAGGCTTTTGAAGAAGATGAAGAGTTTTCATATCTAGCAAGTTTGGTTTCTTCCCTAGTTAATCTATCACAAAATTCTTCTAAAGAGGGCATTTTAAAGGTTGCACCAAGAGCATATTTAGTAGATATGAAGGTGGTTGCAAAATTTTGAAAAACACCATTTAGCTTAGAAAGGATTAGATAAATGCATTCTTCTTCTATCTTAGTCTTCCCACTGCCTTTATATTGAGTGAGGATTTCTTTGAACTTAGTGAGGAAATCAATAATACTACTAAAATCTTTAGGAGATAAAGAAGTTAGTTCAGCTTCTAGTTGCATTGATCTCATCTGATCTACTTTTCCAAACAAGGTTTTTAATTTCTCCCAACTTTCATGAGGAGTTTTGCAATCTGTAATATGAAACCACAAGCTTTCATGAACATTGGTACTAATAATACCCATAGTTTCATGCATTTTTCCTTTATGAACAAATATTTCATATTCTTTATCAAATTCTAGTTGATTTTCTTCTAATAAATGAGTAAGACCTTTTTGAGAGATGAGATTTAAAATTTTAGGTTTCCAAGTGTGAAAATTATGAGGGGTGAGAGGCTCAATTGAATTCATTTTTGAGGATTTAAAATTATTAATACTCCCCCCTTTAAAACTCCAAAAAAGAAATTTAATTGATTTAAGGAAAATGAAGCTTTGTTCAATAATAGGTGAATCAAATATACTTGCCCTTACGAGAGGGAAACTATAAGTATAATGAGGCCTATAATTGTTTTACCTTAGATTGCCAAATCCTTTAGGATCACAGTACCCACCCTTACTTGAGGGAAACTATAAGTAATGTGATCATAAGAAGGGTTTTGGTTTTGAAATGCAGGGGGCAACTATTTTAATTGGTCTTCTCCAAAACCACCCTTACGTGAGGGAGACTATAAGTTTTGAGATTTCCAAAGAAAACTGTTGATAGGAAAATATATTCCAGGCCTTTATACCAAGTTTCCAAAAAACCCACCCTTACGTGAGGGAGACTATAAGTTTTTAGGAGCTTGATACATGGAACGTAGACAAAAGATATTTGAGTGAAATGGTGTATCAAAGTAATTTTAAAAGATATGATTTTATTAAAAAATTATAAATTAAATTACTTTGAAAGAAATGTAGATATCTTGATAAACTATTTAAAAGTTTAACAAAAAATAAAAAAATTATCTTAAAACAAAATATTCTCTAAAATAATCCAATATTGTAAATTACTTAATGTAATAATTTTTAAAATAAGAATATAACAAATATTAGAGTTGTAGGATTAAAATGAAATAGCTTTTAATGTGATAAAAAACAATATGTAAATCTATGTTATAGGAAAAAAAGGTAAACAAATATTTAGATATCTAGATGTAATAAACTATGAAGGAGCTAAAGCAAAGAAAAGATACCCCCCTTGACACATAAGAGTGCAGAAAACATGCACTCTAAGAACCCCCCCAAAGAAATATTATATTATAAATATACAATTTGGTTATCTGCCATTTTGAGGAGAGCCATAATAAATAATATTGGGCCTATCAAAAAAACATAGATAATGGATTACGAAACCCCATGATTCGAACGAATTGATATCTAACAAAAGGAAATGCGAAAAATTAAAAAATTATAGACTTTCGGCTTGAAACAACAAGCGGTGGAAAGCAAAAAAATAGGGAACTTGGAGAGAGGAAACCGTCATGAGGGAGGCCACCAAGCTAACACTGTAGAATATGTAAAGGATATACCTCTCCAGAGGGTCGTATGGGTGGAGGCTAACACTAGAAAAAGAGAGAAGGAGAAATCCTTTTTCTTAAAACATGTAACGCTGTAGAAAAACAATTAGATAAAAATACCCTATTTTTAATCACGTAATGCTATAGAAACGTTAGACAAAAAATATAGAATAATAAACTAATTACTTAAATAAAAGAAAAAAAAACGTTTGGAAACCAATTATTTAAATTTATGTTTTAAAAAAAAAATATATATATTTCAAAACAAATGTGGTGAGTCTACGGAAAGCCGAGAGACCTGCAAAAAATGTTAAATGAAGATGCCTCCTCCGAAGGTTTGAATGGGCAGAAGCTAGAGTGTTGTTTCGTCTGATAGATAGCACTAGTTGTACAAAATCCAAGATGAACAATGAGCCAAATGGGTAAACTCCGAGACGTCTAAATGAATGATGAGTGTGCCAGAGAGTTTGAAACGAAGAGGCCCAAGTTGTAATGAGAGTGCCAACGAGCGTTAGGCATTCCCTAATATCTATATAATTTTGGAGCGTACATTGAGAGCGCCACATAAGGCACCAAGGGCTAGATAACAAGGAGTGAAATATTAATGAGGGAGGGATTTTATTCCCTCCATGAGCGAATAAAATAAATTCAAAACATTTCCTAAGTTAACACTTGGTTCATCCGAGATTTTTGCTACAAAAAAGAAATGGATATAACTAATATCTAGAATAACATGAATACGCTGAGAGAGAATAAATAAATAAATAAAATAAAAGGGCTCTTTTTCCTTTGAAAAAGAAGGGTGAGAAAAGCGCCTTCACACAGGGTAATCCCTATTTTTTTAAATAAAGGAAATAACTCTATTTTCTTAAAAATTTTCTCAAGCACGAATTCAAAATATATATGAAATAATATGCAACATATAAAAATAAATATGTTGAAATAGTAAAATAACAATGGATAAAAAATAGACTAATGCAAACTTTGAAGTTAGATAGCCAAAAATAAAATTATCCAAAGTAAATGAATCAGATCCTAGAACCTTCAAGAGAGAATACTAGCAAAATCTATCCTACTCTGGTACCATGTTAGAATTTCACAATAATATATATGCAAAGTATTACACAAAAAGATGAAGAGAAGAGTGGAACTGATTGATTTATCTCTAGGATCAACTCTGTATAAATAGCAAAGTTGATCATTGAGAGTCGTTGGATTACAACAACTCATCAAACCTGATGAAGACACCACTTAGAGTTCTCCTGACACATGGAGGAGTAGAAACTCAAGTGTGTATCCTAGTGAACTTAAGATAATATTCACTTATTCTAACAATTTTGTGAGTTTGGAGATCATAAGGTGTATAAAGGAAATTGTTGTGTATTTTGTTATAATGAAATTGTTGACTTATATTGTGTAAGTTTGGATATTATAAGGTGTACTAAGAGATTTGATATTTTTGTATGGTAAAATAATTATTGGGAAAATATTTGCAAGGAGATTTTGAGAAAGATTGTTGTTACCTAACCTTAATATTGGCAAAGAATATTTGATTGTGGTTAAGATAGGTTTTGAAGATATATCTCCATCAAAATAAAAGATATGGACACATATTCCTATGAGTGAAATATTATTGGATTTAATGTTGTAAAATACAAAGTTGAAGTGAAAAGGATCGTTTGTTAAGCATTTTTGAAAATATTTGACTGAGTGATCATACGCATGATTAGGGTTTGTGAAATATCATGAGTATCATTGTTATGTGAGATTGTTTGATAAGCATTGTTGAAAATATTGGAGTAAGCTTTCATATACATTATTAGGGTTTGTGAAAGAATATGAGTATCATTGTTATGTGAATTTGGAGTCATCTTGAGTCAAGTTTGAGTTCCATTGTGTGAGTTTTTGAAAGAATTATGAAACATTTTCTTAGGGTTTGTAAGAAATATGCGTCTCATTGAGTGATTTGTTGAGTGGAGTTGATTGAGTATAGTTGATTGAAAGTGTTGGAGTGGTAGTTCAAGTTCTATGAAACAAATTGTTCTTTATTCTTAATTGATTTAAAAAAAATTGAAAGTGATAGAGTGATTTATGAGTATGAAACATATTGAGTCTCTTACAATTCTCTATATGTTTTTGTGGTTAAATAAGAGAGATTGAAAGTGATTGAGTATTATTGTGAGTGTGAAGTATATTGAGTCTCTAACAATTCTCTATATGTTTCTATGGTTAAACAAGATTCTGAGTGAAACTTGTTTGTGAGATGGAAGAGATTTTCTGGAAGAGATTAAGTTGAGTTTTGTGAGTGTTTTATGTGTGTGAAAAATATTGAGTCTCTAACAATTCTCTATATGTTTCTCAGGTCAAACAAGATTTTGTGTGAAACTTGTTTGTGTGATTGAAGAGGTTTTCTGTGATATATTGAATTGATTTGAGTAAGCTTTTATGGAAGCTTACAATACAAATTTGAGGCAAGTCTTGGTGAAGACTTATTGAGAAGATTGAGTAAATTCTAGTGAGAACTTGTTGAGCAAATTTGAGGTAAGTCTTGGTGAAGACTTGTGGACAAATTAGTGTGAGCTTTTGTGGAAGCTTACAATGCAGATTTATGGTAAGTCTTGGTGAAGACTTGAGAGCAGTTTGAGAAAGTTCTAGAGAGGACTTGTGGATAGATTTGAGGCAAGTCTTTGAGAAGACTTGTGAGTAGAGTTGATTGATTGATTTGTTCAAGCCTTGAGTTAAGGTTTGGGATATATCTAATAGAGTTGATTTGTGATTAGATCAATATTTGTGTTAAGGCTTGAGGATAGATTTGAGGACAAGGTTTGGTGTGGATTTGAGGACATGTTTGTGCTAGACCAAATACAAATATTGAGTATATTTATGCTAGATCGAAGGACTGCGTTTAGTCCAAATTTGAGACAGAGATTGAGCAGATTTGTGCTAGACAAAAGGACTGTGTTTAGTATAAATTTAAGATAGATATTGAACATATTTGCACTATATCAAAAGACTATGTTTAGTACATATTGGAGACAGATATTGAGCAGAGTTGTGCTAGACCGAAGTACTATGTTTAGTGTATATTTAAGACATAGTTTGAGTAAATTTATGCTAGATTGAAGGATTGTGTTTAGTGTAGATTTGAGACAAAGCTGATATCAAGATTTAGAGGTGACATAGTAGAGGACAATAGTATCCAGTGGATAGATATCCATTAGCTAGGGTAGTGAGGAAAAATGTCTTCTGAGTGAGGATAGGAGTCTTCAGTAGAGAGAGATCCATAGGCTAGTGTAGTGGAGGTAGTAGTCTTCTAGAGGATCACGATCTAGAGCAAAGGATGAGTTTTCCTATGGATGGATATCCATGAACTAGCTAATGAGATTGGTGTCTCTTGTGGATAGAGATCCATGAAATTTATTAGGGTATTGGTGTCTCCTTTGGACAAAGGTCCATAAATATTGTAATAGGGAAGGATTACCAAGAGATTTTTTGAGGAAATTTTAGTGAAATATTTTCTCCATGGAGTAGCCCACATTGGGTGAACCACATTAAATTGGTGTCTCTATTGTGTGTGATGATTTGTGCATTTATTTGGTTACTACTATTGATATTACCATTGATAATATTGGATAATATTGTTTGAGAAAGAAAATTAAAAATGATCTTATACTGTTCACCCCCCTCTCAGTATAAGATTATGTTCTTCAATTGGTATCAGAGCAGGTTCATTTGGAAAGGGTCTAACAGCTTGAAGGAATATCTTACAAGAACACACATGGCAAAGAAAGGTAAAATCATAACCATGAGGCCTAAAAGGAAAAGAACACACACAATCATGAAAAAAAAGGAAGATGAATTTGATTTTTTTTTAAATATATTTTTTCTCTAAGAGGAGAAGTGGAAACAGATTCACGATATGAATCAAGCAGTTGAGAAGAAGCTAAATTAATAAAATTTTGTACTAGATGTAGGAAGATAGGTCACCATGCAGCTTATTGTCCACAAGATGGTGAAAAATATTTTATTTGTGATCAAATTGGTCATGATGCAGGTTATTGTAATGGGTTTAGCAGTAGTGAAGATGAAATAGAACTCAAGTATAACAAGCACAATAAAAACATGTATGAAGAAGAAACTCTACTTTTGACAATAGAAGAAAAAGTAAATGCTCCTATTGAAGACCAAAGAAAAGAGAAAAATAAAATAAAATAAAATGAGGAAGCCACTCTTAAGGAAATTTTTGAGTTGAAAAAGGAAAACTTAGAATTAAAGACTCAAATACAAGAGGATGATAAATGTAAGACAAAGCTTCTACAAGATCTCTCTAACTTGAAAGATAAGGTTGAAAAAGGTAAAAAGAGTAAAAAAATGATGGTTGAACAGTTAAAGGTAAAAGAGGTAGAGTGTGAAAGAATTATTGTTGATCTTAAAGAACTAAAAAGGGAGAACTCAGGATTAACGGTTCAAGCTCAAGAAGATGAGAAAGCAAAAGCAAAGTTTCTAAATTTTACTTTATAATCCTATTCTATA